>SJXQ01001432.1:273912-366408 GCA_006408695.1 Aepyceros melampus | reverse complement strand
CCGGGTGAGCGTCTCTCCATCCCTAGTCTCCATCCCTCCATCCTTCCCGGGCCCTGCCCTGCCCTGCCTCTGCCCACCGCCCTATCAGGCTGGACCATGGCGGGTTTCACAGATGCTCTCTGCTTCTCAATATGCTCTCCCGCGGCAGCAACACCCTTTCATGACACAGGTCTGACCACATTCTCATCCTGTTTGAAACTCTTAGACTCTACGTGTCAGATTCCAGATTCCCCAGGGTCCAGATTCCACAGAAAAGACCCTCATGATGGTGTCTTTGCTCATCTGTCGAGGTTTTTCATGCACCTGATTTCCGTCCGAACTCTGCCCTCCAGCCACTCTGAGATTCAGTAATAATTCTCAGCTTTATCCATCAGAAAAATCTGTGGAGCTTGTTTGGGATTTGGGCTTGGGGTCTATTTATAAAATACAGTCTTTTTTTTAAGAAAGATTCCATGACTGTGTCTGATGTGCCGTATTAATACCACCCAGAACATGCTCTGTCTTGGGCTACACAGCAGGCAGGCACCTTGTGCTATTGACCTTTGTGTCCCCAGGCCCTAGCATGTTGACTGGTTCACAGTAGGGTTTCAGTTTTTTTGGTGACTTGTGGATGATTAATAAATGAAGGATATTTCCCGTGATAGCAGAATGAGACTCAGCTCATGTGCGCACAGGATGTGGGGAAGTGAAAGAGAGTGTGGGCTTCCCTGGTAGCTCAGCTGGTAAAAGATCTGCCCGCAATGCAGGAGACCCTGGTTCAATCCCCGGGTTGGGAAGATCCCCTGGAAAAGGGATAGGCTACCCGCTCCAGTATTCTTGGGCCTCCCTGGTGGCTCAGATGGTAAAGAATCCACCTGTCATGTTGGAGACCGGGGCTTGATCCTTGAGTTGGGAAGATCCCCTGGAGGAGGGCATGGGAACTCACTCCAGTATTCTTGCCTGGAGAATCCCCATGGACAGAGGAGCCTGGCGGGCCCCAGTCCTTGGGGTCGCAAAGAGTCGGACATGACTGAGCAACTAAGACCAGCACAAGAAGAGAATATTGCGTGCATGTTTGTGTGTGTGAGAGAGAGAGACAGAGGGAGAGAGAGGCAGTCTAGCCAGGGGGATGTGTGGGCTGTTGGCAGAGAGAAGGAGCAGGCCCAGGAAAGGTGCGACATCACACGTTGTAAGCACTGTGAGTCTTCATAGGCACCGCTGCATGACGGGGGTGGGAGACGCGTTTCAGTGGGGGTCTGGCCATCTGTGTGTGTGAGTGAATGTACGTGGATGGGAACAGGAGGACCAGGACAAACAGCCAAGGGGAAAAGCGTCCTGCATCCGTCAGTTCTTTCCAGAAGAGGCGTCTGGTGGGTGGGATCCGTAGGTACTAGAACACTGCGGCAGCAGAGCCGCAGCCCAGCTGTGGCCAGTGACTTCTCCATGGTGAGGTGGCAGGTGCAGGGAGAGAGCCGGGTGGCGGGTGGCAGGACATCTGCACCAGCCATTCGCCCCTGGAGATGGAGGTGGCTCCTTTTTTTCATTCCTTCCATCACCCCTTCTCCTCTGTGATAGATGGGGCCGAGCTGTTTGCAGTGTGCAGAGGCTGACAAAATGCAGTGATCAGATTGGAAATCAAAGCTCTCCCGGCGCTGGCTGGCCGGGTGCCTGCCTTCCTGCTACCTCCCGCAGTGGGCACAGCAGAGGGATGAAGCAGCTGCTGCCGTTTTCCCCCAGGAGTTGTTTGGGGTTTTACTTTCATTTCTCCCAAGACAGAGTTGCTGGAGAGGGTAGCCAGTGCCGCCAAAGAAAGGAGACAGAAGGCAAGCATTGGAATGCATGGGAGCAAGAGCCGTGTACACAGGGAGGGGAGACGAGACAGGCAGCTGAGGGAAGCCTTTGTCCCTGCCTTTTTTTCTGTGCTCTCTGATTTCTACCTGGCCTCCTATCTTTTTCCCAGCTGCCCTGCCTCTGTCGTCAGAGGCACTTCACAAAGCATGGTTTAGCGCACAGGGTGTGATGGAAATGATTCACGTGTTCTGCTCCCTGGAATGGCTGGGAAACTAGGCAGGCACATTGGGGGCTCTTTAACTGGACCCTCTTTGGTCCTACCTACTCCCTGTCTTTGGCTTCAGAAAGTATCCATCCTCACATTCTCCTTACAGGATGAAGCGTTGATTCATGCCTCTGCTTCTCTGACCCCTTCTCCCAGGATGCTTCATGCCTGGAACTGCCCCTCATGGTCCCCGACCTAAGTGTTATGGGTTGACTCTGCCCTCTGCTGGATCAAAAGGTGGAAATGAGGCAGAAAAGGGGAATCATTCCAGAAAACACATGCTGGCATGCTTCCCAGGAAAGTCTTTGGTTAAAGCAACCCAAACCCTAAATGAATACAGCTCAGTATGTCTATGATGTATTAATACCCTGATAAGCCGGTCAGAATAGGTTTCCAAATAGACCTGTTACATAAGAGGCAATAAATACTGTCTCTCTTCTCTCCATGCTTGTGCATAGAGAAGGGCCTTTGTGCAGGATCCTGGGGCCTTAGAGACAGAGTCCTGGAGATTCTGACCTCTTAACTATGGGGGTGGGATGGGAGAGTTGGGTCCTGAATCCTATAACGTAGGTCTCCCGTGACACCCACACCGCGCAATCCTGCCCTTTGCTCACTGCTTAATGACTTTCTATTTTGTTTTACAACCTACAATCTGCTGCCTGTCCCGGTCAACAGTATCTCTTTTTCCTGCTGCTGCTGCTGCCTCGGATGCTTTTATGGCCATCGATCCCCTCCACTGGTTCCCCAAAGAGGTTCTTTTCCTTGAGCCAGAGCGTCATTCCGGCGGATTACAGTGCCTGCCACTCTGCACTCCGATTTATTGCCATCCTGGGCTTTATTCTCCCCTACACTTGCAGCCAGGCCTCATTCATTTCGTTTTCTGGGGCAAGCAGAATGCAGGAAGTTGCTATTAATAGGAGAAAGACTGTCATCCCGGCAGGGTTAGTGATGTCTGTCTTTATGGTCTGCAGTTCCAGAGCCTGGCTGTGGCCCGAGCGCCACTCTTCTTCCCAGAAGTGATGAACCCGGTAGAATCTCCCTTAGGAGCTGACCCTCTGAAAGCTTGACACTCTTTTCAAGCTTTAGTGGACAAATGATGTTCTTGTTTTGGGGCAAGCTTGGCCGTACATCCTACACTTTCCCCTGAGTGTGACCAGCAGTTTGCATCTCGAGGTAGGACTGGACAGACTTGTAGATGAGGCCTGAGTGCAGAGGGCTGGCGCGAGGGAGGTGGAGAGGAGGCAGGCGCAGCAAGTGGCATGTCAGTTCCCCTTAGGAGGGCTTTGCAGGTTTCCCAGACACAAATGTATGTGAATCCAATTGAAGTCACTCTATGGGTTATATTTACTTTGATAAACATGTTTACTAATCACTTATCACAAATCAAATAGTAGAGCAATTTCTAAACAGTGTCCCACAGATAATAAATGTCTTTTGCATATGAATGGAAAATGTTACATCTGAGCTGTTTGTTGCAAGTCTGGCTCACTCTCTCAGAAGTAGAATTTAGAAACTGGCCAGGGGCTGCAAAGAGCAAAAGGGCAGCAGCTCCTCCTCCAGGGAACTTCCTCAGCTCCTGTGGACTGCCCCCAGGCTGTGTAGTCTTCAGCTCCTTCATACAGGAACAGGAGCCGCAAAAAAACCTCCCAGTGGGTTACACTTGTGGGTGTAGTTCACCCAATCTAACTAGCCAGGAGACCTCATAGAGACAGCCGATGAGGTTGGAGACCACCAAGGACTGTGTTGGGATTTTTCCCTGGCATAGGCTCAAGCTGATGGGCACAGAAGCCTTGTCTTTATAAAACGTTCCCAGGAAAGTACAATTTGCCAAAGCAGTATGGCTAGGGGATGGGGTGGCTGAGATAGCATCTGTTTGGTCATGTATTCTTTTTTTTTAATGTTATTGAAGTATAGTTGACTTACAATGTGTTAATTTCTGTTGTATAACTGGAGGAGGACGCGATGGTTCGCTAGAATCAATGATTCAATGGGCCTGAACTTGGACAAACTCTGGGAAGCAGTGAGGGACAAGGAGGCCTGACGAACTACAATCGTGGAGTTGCAAAGAGTCAGGCATGACTTACAGACTGAACAACAACAACATTTATATATATATACACACACACACATGCACGCACACACACATGCACACACACATGCACACACACATGCACACACACATGCACGCACACACATGCACGCACACACACATGCACACACACATGCACACACATACACACATGCACACACACACATGCACACACATGCACACACACACACACACACACACACACACATATGTACACATCGGGCTTCCCTGGTAGCTCAGATGAAAATCTCCTGGAGAAGGAAATGGCAACTCACTCCAGTATTCTTGTCTCAAAAATCCCTGGATAGAGGAGCCAGGCAGGCTACAATCTATGGGGTCACAAAGAGTTGGATAAGATTGAGAGACTAACATACATTAATATATATATATAATTTTTCATATTCTTTTCCACTATGGTTTGTCATAGAATATTTAATATGGTTCCTTGTGCTAAACAGTATAACCTTGTTGTTCATGTAGGTGAAGGTGAAGTCGCTCAGTCGTGTCCAACTCTTTGTGACCCCGTGGACTGTAATGTACTAGGCTTCTCTGTCCATGGGATTCTCCAGGCAAGAATACTGGAGTGGATTGCCATTTCCTTCCCCAGGGGATCTTCCCGACCCAGGGTAGTCTATATATAATAGTTTGCCTCTGCTAATCCCAAACTCACTTTCTTTCCCTCCCATCCCTGCTCCTTGGCAATAATACATCCGTTCTTTAGGTCTGTGTCTCTGTTTTTGTTTCATACGTACATTGATTTGTATTGTATTTTTTATTATTTAAACAAATATATATATATATATTTATGTATTTATTTGGCTGCCTTGGGTCTTAGTGGCAGCACGTGGGAGCTTCATTGCATCATGTGGGATTTTGTGTTATGGTTGCCCGAGTTGTGGCGCTTGGGCTCTGGAGAGCGCGGACTCAGGAGTCGGGGCACATGAATCCAGTTGCTCCATGGCATGTGGGGTTTTAGTTCCCTGACGGGGATCAAACCCGTGTCACCACATTTCAAGGTGGACTCTCAATCACCGGACCACCAGGGAAGGTCCTGTATTGTATTTCAGATTGCACATTTAAGTGATACCATATGGGCTTTCTTTTTGTCTGTCTGACTTAGTATGATAATCACTAGGCCCATCTATATTGCTGCAAATGGCTTTATTTCATTATTTTTTGGCAGCTGAGTAACATACCATCGCATATGGATACCACGGCTTCATCCATTCATTTGTTGATGGACATTTAGTTTGCTTCTGTGTCTTGCGTTTGGCCACATATTCTGAAAGAGAAGTTTGGAGGTGGTCAGGGAGGGACTTGGCATCTAAAGTGAAGTGCATTTCTCAAAAGGGCGACACTGTCGAATGCATGTGATTGTGTGAGAAGCGTTATTGCCGGTAGGTCTCTAATGACTGTTTTACGGCCAACACAGAGGGTACTCATGCAGCCTCCTGCATGAGTCCTGATCTGAATATTGGACTTTACCTCCAGGAAGATAACAAAGTGGCTGCAAACAGAGCCTGGGAGCCTGAGTCCAGCTTTGTGGTTTCCAAGTGACTCTGGAAAACCTGACCCATCGCTTAGACCCTGTGGGTTCCTAGTCTCATTTTGAAGACAGGAAAATATATATTTTTAGAAGAAATTCCTAAATACAGATCTTGGGTGCATGGTGGGAGGGGGGCAATTTTCCATGCCTACCTAGAAGCAAGGCCAGCTTTAGATCAGTCTACAGCATCCTGTCTGCTCTCACTAAAAATCATGGAAGAGAGAATTGCTAGGAAATTAAAATTAGACTTTTGTTATTGTCATCCTTGTTTTTCTTTAGCACAGATGCAATAACTGCCTCCCTCCACCAATCATTCCAAATTGGCATGTTCCTCACTCTACAGAAAGGCAAGGGTGAAGGATGTAAAGAATATGGGAGGTACCACATCCCTGGAAGCAGTGAATGAGGCTCAGACAGCAGTGTGACTGCTTCCCCCACCCTCCTCTACTCCACTCCCTCTTCTAAATTTTCTGAGCAATTTGGCCCCGGCTTTTCGTTGAGAATAATCTTCAACCCTGCAGGTAACTATATTGCAACCCTCTTTCTCCCTGGGTGTTCTTCTGATCACTGAACATTTTAAACTGGTTTTGATGAAGCTAAAACTGCCAAAGTGCATCCTGTTAGGACTCTGGGAGTACAGATGTGTGTTAGCACCACATTCTCAGTAGGAGAAAGAAGCCCAGGGGTGACCAAGAAGAAGCGCTTACCCTGCAAGGCGGGACCCCTGCATCTGAAATCCATTAACTAGTGGGGAAAGAAACAAGGGGAGACTTGATCAGCTTTGTTGAGGAGATGCTAGGAAACACTGTATCGGACATAGAAAGCCCCAAGATCAGGGAACCTGGAAGGTCTCCAAGTGGGATGAAGGAGATCTGTGCTTTCCTCCCCTCACTTGGCGATTCTCTGATAATTACCACTGAAGGAGCCATCATGTTGCTGATTTTACTTAATGCGCTTAATTCTAATTAATATTACTGGATTCTTCTTAGAGGTGAAGCTAAATATGCTTGTTTGCTCTTACACCCTTCTTTCATCTCAAGAATTTGCAAGAAAGGAGTGAAGGCATATTGGCATGTATTGCTTCTCAGCAGTTGGCATTTTTACCTTCCCAGTTGCACTCCATTTTCTGTTCTAACCTGCTAACCTTTTCTCTCTCTGTTCACCTGGCTGAGGAGAAGACAGTTATGGGTGTCAACCCCGCCTATCCGAGACCAGGATGCAGCGATGGGAGCCCAGGTAGGGAGCTAGGAAGTCCTGCAGGGCTGGGGTTCCTGCAGACACAGCTTGTCTTGTGCAGGTGAGGAAACTGAGGTGAAGCTTCACAGAAGTGGAGCGACTCACCTGTGATCACAGGTTTTAGGTTCCTGTGTCTGAAGGTAGAGATTTGTCTCTGCCTCCGGCCTTGTTTTGATACTTCCATGAGGTATAATTATACGTGAAAGGATTTTGCCTGCTATCATGTATCAGAAAGTCTGAGCTATTATTTTCTGGTTCACTAATAAAAACAACCGCAAACTCCCGTGAAATGTCTGCTGCATCCTCCTGGCCCACGTTTCGAGCTTTCACGGAGCCTGAACTGTGCCATGGTGACTTCTGGTGGCTCGCCATGTGCCGCGTGGGGCAGGCTCCTGAGTTGCCATGGAGGGCACCTGGAGCGACTCTGTGTTTGGGTTGTGCCTGAGGCCAGCCCGGTCTCAGAGGAGCCTGGTTTGGGGTGGAGTGTGTCTGCCATGTGCCTTCCCTCTGGACATTCGCGAACTGGGGGTGAGGATGGGCGAGGTGCCATGCTGAGCACAACTGGGCTGGGCGGTAAATAAAAAAGAAAATGCGTAAGCCCTGCCTTCACAGCGGGCACGTGGCCTAAGCAGTAGCAGAGGTGACAGCGGATACAGGTGTTGCAGGTGGTGGGTGTCAGCACAGGCGTGGCAGGCGGGAAGGAAGGGGCACGTGGGGACGAGGTGGGGAGAGGTGCTCTAGGCAGACAGATGGGGCAGCGTGGGATGTGGAAACTGCGAGAAACTCACAAACACACCCTGACACACAGCTTCTGTGCAAGGTGATGGGTCTGGATGAGGCTGGGGCGTCCTGGTGAGCTGTTCTGAAATGTCATACTGAGGGCTCTGGGCACCACTGGAGGCCTGGGAACAAATGAGTCTCAAACAGATTTGCCAGAAATGTCCTTCCAGCAGGAAGAGAGGCTGGAGGCCAGAGGTCCTTTCGGAGAGGCCGGTGTGGCTGCCACCCAGGGGGGTGAGGTGGGAGTCTCCCCACCCATCATTGCCTGGAGTTCAGAAGGAGGTCAACCTGAGTGAATTTTGGGATGATTTGAGCTGCTGTTGAAGGGTCAAGATAAGGGGGTAATTTATGCAGAAAAAGACGGAGCTCTCCTCCAGCCCAGTGAGAATCCCTTCCTACAGAGACCAGCTAATAGAGAGTTTCACTAAAGGCACCGGGGGGTGCTGTGAAGGACTTGCATAATCACTTGCCCAGTGTTGGTCGAAGGAAATACTCTGCTACGATCAGCTGATGTATCTCCAGCCACATGAGGGCTGACTCCACGGCTGCATCTTTTCTTGGGAGTGCCTGCCGCCTCCCCTTCCAGCCACCCTCACCCTCCAGGATCCTTCCCGCTCTTCCTCCTGCTTGGAGAGGTGGCCAGAGGGGTGAAGAGCATCCCTCTGTGCAAGGCTCCCTGCTTTTGGTTCAGGGCTGGGCTTTGTGCTTTCAGAGCTAAGATTGTGTCCATCTTTTCCAAGTCTGTCTGGTGTCTATTACTGAATTGTCCATGCCGGTCCCCTGCTTTCTTTCTTTTAAGCAGTTTTTATCTTCTTTGTTGGATAAGCTCCTAAAACAGATAGTAAGAAACATGTTTTGTTCTAAAAAAAGTGAGCAGAGCATCCCCACAGGCATAGAAGCACAATAAATAGCTGTTTAATGGTGAGCGTGATGGCGGAAGCATGGATTTGGTGACTTGGAAAATCATACCGAAGAGAGGGGTATGTGTGTTCACACACAAGGTTTTAAACATCAGCTCCTCCCTGTTCTTCTCGAGTTCTTTCTACTTTCCTTGTATGTTTCTTTGAACCTTGGATGGCTTTGAGGATTGAGTGGGCAGATAAGGTTTTCCCCATTTGACATATAGGAAAACTGAATCGCAGAAAGGGTGGGACCCAGGCTTGTTATAGCAAATGAGATAAGAAGACAAAGACCCAGCTGGCTCGACTCTGTGGAAGTCAGCCCAGAAGCTCAGTGCGTGGCTGCTGCTTCTCTGCACTATGAACTGGGAACTGAGGTTCCATCAGATAAAATACACCAGTGTCTGGCAACCTCCAGATGGGAGAGATCTTCTTAAAATCCAAGTAATACCTGGTGCATTGTCAAGCTTTCAGAACGCTCAGTGCACAATCTCTCTTCGAATCCACCAACCCCAGAAAACACTGTTGTTTTATGTCAAGTTAAGGAATCAGGAGATAGAAGTTCCCATCCCCAACCTTCTTTTTTGTTTTAAATTTCTATTGGAGTAGAGTTCTTTACAATGTGTTAGTTTCTGCTGTACAGCAAAGTGAATCAGCCACGTGTATACATACATCCCCTCCTTTTTGGATTTTCCTCCCCATGCAGATCACCACAGAGCGCTGAGTAGAGTTCCTTGTGTTGTACAGCAGGTTCTCATTAGTTATTTATTTTATACGTAGTAGTGTGTATATATCAGTCCCAATCTCCCAATTCATTTTACCTTGCAACTCTTTTTTGAACTAAATAGCTACCTAGCCATAGGCTTAAGAGAGACATAGCTGTGTGTCTAAATTTCTCCAGGGCCTGTGTCTATAGATGACTTCTCAGGTCCCTCCAAGCACCAAATATACACCTTCTGCAAAGTTCTCAGTAAAACACCTTCCCTGGCACATAGACGCAGCACACAGACCTATTTATTTTCTGTGCAATACCACATACTATCCTCTCATAAAATGCCCACGATTGATTATAAACTGTCTCAGCTTCTCTTTGGCAGAGCAAAATATCTGTGTCTGTCTTATTCATCCTATGCGGCATCACTTAATCGCCCAACACACTGCATGGTCCACTTGTCAAATGAGTGAAGAATTCGATAAACCCCTAACCCTAATCCTAACCCATGGCCCCGTGCCCATGGTCCCATCTCTGGATGCTGTTTTCTTCCCGTGGAGGCAACTCCCCTCCCCTGTGCTCCTGCGTGTGTACGTTTAGTTCAAGGCGAACTCAGAACTCACTGCCCTGCCCTGAGAGTCCCAGTCCACGGGCTCCTCCCACCTCCAGGCAGCTGACACCCCCACCAGGAGGTCATTCCGGTGCTTGGACCTGCTGGATTGACCCTTTGCCTCGTGGTGTCAGCACCCCTGGGTCGCCCTTGCCCATCCTGCCTGCTCGTCTGGCTGTCGGCTCTTCTCAGCACCTCCCAGAGCAGGACCTGGTTGTCCACCGCCCCCGCACACCCTGTGCTGGCTCCTCTCCGCAGCCTCCCAACATCTCATGCATCCTTTCTTATAGGGTCACCTCCCAGTTGCAAAACGTTGTGAGAATTACAAGCAGGATCACCTTAGTCCTGGAGCCCCAGAAGCTGGCTTGTTCCCCAGAGAGACCACAGAAGGAGCAGGGGTGGGGCAGCCAGGAAGGGCAGGTGTGCACGAAGGTGACTCCCAGGGGACCTGCTCCCGCCGCCACTGCTGCCCTGGGGCCACACACCCCTCCCTGGGCACCTCGGGCCCTGGGGGTGGGTGTGGAGGGGCACCCGCAGTCTAAGGCAGCCTCCGGGGAGAGGCAGGCGTGGCCTCTTCAGATGAGAAGTGCAGAACCCAGGCGAGGGCCACAGTGGGCTGGGCCGACAGACCGCCGCCACGCGCTGCACGGGTTGGGGACACCCTGTGGATGGAGGGCTGGGACTCGTGCCCGGCTTCCTGCCTCGCTGGTCCACGTGCCGTTTTGTCTCCTCAACCGTGAGCTTCTCTCCAGCTGGTGGTTCGAGTCCTCACTGTAGGGCATCCTGAATGGTGACAGGAGGGCATCAGAGGCAGGATCCAGGCCTGGGGGAGGGATTCCAAGCGTGTCCAAACTAGGAGCTGGAGCTGAAACTCGCCCCAGAGACGGGACCAGCATGGCACATACGCTGCTTCGTCTGAGGCTGACTCCCACGCACAGAGAGCCAGGCTGGCGCGTCTTCCCCAGCCACCCCCAGCTCTGGGCTCAGGGACACTGGGGACAGCCAGGCCTCTTTCCAGCATGACAGGCCACCCTGATACACACCGTCCACCCTTGGTTTTCCAAGTGTACCTGTGAACAGTGTCAGCTTGGACCAAAGTTAGTGCATCCCCCTGCTGCTCTCCTGCCAGCTGGTCCACCATCCCCAGGGAGAAGCTCCGTCTCAGGTGTGGGCTCTACACAGTCTGGCTGTCGGTTCAGGATGGCTGGTGGCATCAGAGACACAGATGAGAAGAAGCAGGTTCATTTGCCTCTGGGGATCTGGCCCCTTCTCCCTGGGTGGGCCACCCTCGGATAAGGGGGTGGGCCTTGGCTTGGTGCCTTGGTGGCTTAGGGGGGGGCTTAGGCTTGGTGCCTGGGTGGCTTGGTGGCCCTTGACGGCTTTTCAGGTGGTTGTTGCAGAGCTCTTCAGTTTGGGCCTCTGGTCTTTCCTATCTTCAGGAGAAAGGAGATAGTCCATCACGTGGCTTGCTGCCTTAGTTCCTATAGGGAAAAGATGGCACACTCAAACTAGGCAACTTGAGGAGAGTTTAATAAAGTGGATGTTTACAAAGATGCAATCAAAGCGCAGGAGATACCACAAAGGTTAGTTAGGACTCCCAGGCACAAACTGTGCAGGAGAAGGGGGTTGGCTGATACCTCCAGGTCTCGAACGGTTAAAGGAGGAGGTCAAAGTTCTTACCAGGAACAGAGGCCCCTGGTCAGGAGCTGTGACCTCTGACAGGAGTGTGGACGGCTGGTGGTAGCCCCTCCCCAGCCCATCAGCTGACTCGACAGGAGGTCGGAGGTCAGGAAACAGTTGATGTGACCCACACTAGTCAGTCTGCGGTGGATGGAGGGGACACAGAAAGTGCAGGACACTCACTCACTGGCTTCATCTCACCTCCCTTTTCTGCCAAAGCCTGATGCTCCTTACAGGCCAAATGTCCATCCTTCTGCAAACACGCTGGTGTCTTTCCACAGCTCCATTGCACTTTGCCATACTGTTTTCTCTACCTGAAATGCTGTGCCTTGCTCTGTTCTCTTTAGCAAGCTCCTTCCAATCTCAAAGGCCACCTTGACTCTCACAAGACCCAGATTGCCTTGGAAGTAGCCAAAAATCCTTGGAATAGAAAGACACATGTTGTATGCCCCCTCCCCCTCCCCATGTTACAGATAGACTGAGGATGGATGGTCTTCAGAGCACACATCTTTTTTTTTTTTTTCCCCTCTGGAAGGCAAAACCAGTAGTAGTTGAGAGATGTGAGGCCAGTGTGAATTGTGAGGTCAATGTTTGTGTCTGTAGGTGCCCTAAGCCAATTTCATACAAGTGTATATTCCAGTAGGGTCAAAACTGGGCTTCCCTGATGGCTTAGTGGGAAAGAGTAGGCTGGCAATGCGGGAGACCTGGGTTCAATCCCTGGGTTGGAAAGATCTCCCTGGAGAAGAGCATGACAACCCACTCCAGTATACTTGCCTAGAGAATCCCATGGACAGAGGAGCCTTTCAAAGGATCACAGAGTCGGACATGACTGAGCGACTAAATACACACACACACAGGGTCAAAATTAGCAACTACAGTAAAGAGCTAAGGTGCTAGCTGTGTTTTGCTGAATTTTCAGCAGGTTGGTGATGGAGCATCCTGGTTTGTCTATTGGTTGATGTCCTGCAGAAGCGGACATGGGAGATGCACAGGCCAGCTGCACAGAGCTCGCTCTTGGCTTTCCCAGGCCCTCCTCCTTGTGATGCTTTGCTCTGAAGCTTGAAGGGAGGTGCTAGGCACAAGCTCAGAGGAACCAGACTTAGGGGGCAGCCGGATCATTTCTGCGAGATAAGAGGAGATTGTGATCAGGTGCTGTGAAGGGCGGAAGCACTTACTTCGCCGTAGGCTCAAATGTTGCTGGAGACGTGTCGCTTTTCAAAGGCAGTTAAAGGGCCATTTGAGAGAAGAGATGGGTGGATTACCCACTGTCCAGGCCCATTATAGTCCTCAGATATTCAGGCAGGTGTGTTTAAGAAAGGCCGAGCCAGAATTGTTCTGTCTTTCTTCAATAATCCTTATCTTTATTTCAACACTCTTTTTGTCTGTCTTCAGAAGGTGCCAAGCAGATCTTTCTGCACTATTTTTCTTCCAGCTTCCAGGTTCCTATTTCTCTCTCTGTCTCTTTTTCTCCTTTCCTCCCAAATCCAAGAGGAGCTTGAGGCCCTGAATCCATATTTTATGTTTTATCTCTGCAGCACTCATCTTAGCCTTGCTTAATCATTTTCTCTTGCTATTCCTCTATGTACGAATGCAGCCACTGTAATAAAGCCGCTATTCATCAGCAGGAGATTAAGGGCACAGAGGGCTGCATTTTCAGAGCCTTGGTATAATCGGAGCAGCTGCAGAAAATTTCAGGTGTTCAGCTCTCCCCACCATGCACTGTATTCAGGTCCATGGTCTGGCATGGCTCCGTGGGGCTCTCTTCTGGGCAACCACACAGGAGACCGCTCATCGTGAAAGGGGATGCGGACTATCCATGCAGGCCAGACACCCTTGACGGCATGCGTTCACATGGACCAGGCCCATTCTCTGTAAGAAGAAACATCTCCAAGGAAAGGAACAGGGTGAAGGCAGACAGACTGAGAAGGACATGGGCACAGCTGTGAAGTGGTGAACAAGCCATGCCTCCCAGGTTTTCTCTCTCTGTCTGGATCCTGCCAGGATGTTGCATACAGGCGAAACCATGCACTGTCCAGGGGGGTCTACACATGGGAAAGGAGAGCCTCCAGGCTGGTGGGAATGGAGGCCCTTTCAGAGAAGTAGGGAAGGCTGAGGACCACTGCCTGGAGGGCTGGAGTGTAGACGCAAATGAGGGCAGGCACTGAGGCTCTGAATGGAGAGATGATTGGAGTTTGGAGAGTCCCAGAGCTCAGGCTGGAAGCCAGGTGTGTGCAAAGTTTGTTCCTCTGTTCTTTGCACATGTCGCGGGACGGGCAGAGGAAAGGATGCTCAGGGTTGGTGCCTGGTGCGTCTCAAGGCTGTGAGAGAGGGATGGAGAACTTCAAGGTTGGGGCAGGGAGTCTCCAGTCCTTCCTGGCTCTCTCCTTGTCTTCCTGGCCTGCCTCACGCCGGCCTGTGACTCCTTCTCTAGTGACAAGTAGCTATGTCTTGTTACTCTCACCTGGATTAGTTAGGGCTGGTTGAGTTTGAAGCTTTACTTACTCCTGATTAATTTTACAGTTGATCCGCTTCCTGGGGGAGTTGAAGTAGCAATGAAATACGTCTGATTTTAGGAGTAATTTTGTAGGAGTGAATTAAGGGCTATCCCTGGAAAAAGAGAGCCTGGTGACTGAGTTTTTCCACCCAGTCTTCTCCTGACTCTCACGAACCGAAGTTTCGGCTCTGCTTGGAAGTGCACTTATGCTCTTTTCACTTTTTTTTTTTTTAACTACCTGGGAGAATTGTCTTCTGTGCATTGTTGTGGAGACTCGATAAATGAGACAGAGAGAAGGGGGAAGGTGTAAGGAAGGGCCAGGAGTTGGCTGCCAGGTTACCTTTGCGATCCAGCTCTGTCGAAGCCACATTAATTCCGTGGAGACTCAGCAAGACTGATAGCCAGCAGTGACGGTTTGGACATCTACTCATGACCTTGGAAGTGCCCCAAGCTAGGGTGGAAGCTATGCCAGGTTTTCCATGTAGTATTTCACAAGGGGGCTGCCTAACCATGTGGTGCAGTGTGGCGAGACCACTTCCATTTCAGTCAATTTCCAGTCATTAGACACTCATGAGAAAGCCCAGCGTGGTCCTCTCGTGTTCACCAAGAGGCTGCAAGACTCCCCCTTGGCGGGCATCAGAAACAATTATTCAGGCAGTTTAGAGGTTGTTGATCAGCCTATCCTGCAGCAGCTCCGTTCACCTGGTGTCTGGTTGCGTTTAAGCTGCTGGAGGAGAAAACAGCCAGGACTCTGCTCCTGACTTGCCCGAGTATGTCGGTCAGAAGAAAGTTCTTTCCTATAAAGTGGCCGAAAAGTGTTTCAAATGAGAGTCATCGCCCAGAGCCCATTGTGCTGTGCTCTCACGTCGCCAACAACCAGAGAAATGTCTAAATTAATGGTTCTCAAAATGGGGTCCCCAGCCCAGGTAGGGGCCGCGCAGTCTGTCCTTTATCAGGAATTGCAGGTGGTTCTGGTGCTTGTTGAATTCAAATGTTGTGGGGACTTTAAAAAATATATATTCTATTGCAAAATATTTGCTTTACAATATCATGCTGGTTTTTGCCACACATTAAAATCAATCGGCCACAGATATACCATATATCCCCTCCCTCTTGAACCTTCCTCCCATCTCTCACCCCATCCCACCTCTCTAGGTTGTCGCAGAGCACTGGGCTGAGTTCCCTGTGTCATACAGCAAATTCTGACTAGCTATCTATTTTACATATGATAATGGATATATTTCCATGCACTCTCTCAGTTCATCACATTATGGGGACTTTTGAGAGGCCCTGGATAAGGACATTCAAGATCACTGACATTAGGGAAAACAAAAAAAAAATCTGGGTTTGAAACTGCTTGTTTCTGTGGCTTACTATCAGGGTCATCTTAGTTCATTTGGATAATATTTGTTAGACTCAGTTAGCCTCATATATAAATTGGCAATAATAAGTTAACCCAACCAAGTTTTTCGAGATGATAAAATAACACACAGCATACACTTGCAGTGTGTGTGTGCTAAGTCGCTTCAGTTGTGTCTGACTCTTTGCAACCCCATAGATTATAGCCCGCCAGGCTCCTCTGTCCATGGGAGATTCTCCAGGCAAGACTACTGGAGTGGGCTGCCATGCCCTCCTCCAGGGGATCCTCCTGACCCAGGGATTGAACCTGCGTCTCTCACATCTCCTGCATTGGCAGGAGGGTTCTTTACCTCTAGTGCCACATGGGAAGCCCCATAGGCTTGCAGGGTACCTAGCATGTAGTAATATGTGTTCAGTGAACATCAGCCATGCGTATGAATTTAGCCAATTCCTCCATCTGCATCCAAGCAAAATCCTGAGCAGCGGTCGCCCTTAAGGTCATGAATATGAATGACATCCCAGGTACATTGCTAGCAAAGCAAGCTGTGGAGTGTGTTGTTCTTAAGGGATTTCACACCATTATGGTTCAAATCCACAGTTCAGTGAGGTAGCCTGAGAGGAAGAGCATCAGGCGTGCAAGGAGATACAGCAGCAGGGGAGGCTCAGCATCAGGTGCTTCCTCCACCGGCTGCACTTTCTCAGGTATGGTCAGGATATTGTTACCGCAGCTGACAGCAAGTGTGCTCTAGACTGGTCCAGACTGTAAGTGCCTTCTGGTGACTGGAGAGATTATCAAAATACAGGTTCCAGCTCATTACATCTGAGGTGGGGGCCTGAGAATCTGGGTTTCAAATAAGCTCCTGAGTGGTGCTCATCTGCTGGTTTTCTGGTCGTGCTTCCCTGTGGTGAGGTCTGTTAATAGCTCAGTGCTCCTCAAGCCCTCCCGTGCATATGATTCCCCCTGGACTTATGCTGTTGAAGACATGGTCTGGGGGTCGCCAGCACTGTCATCTCTTGGGAGCTTACTGAAACTGCAGAATCTCAGGCCCCACCCCAGATGTACCAAATCAGAACGTGCGTTTCCGTAGGAGTCCAAGGAAATTTATAAAATGTGACATCCATTCAGGGTGTGTTTATTGACACTGGACCCTGTTCTGGTTAAAAGCCGTGCTCTCACCATCTTGAAATTCTTAATAATTCTTGAACAAAGGGTTCTGCATTTGCGTTTTGCACTGAAAGCCACAAATCATGCAGCCTGGTCCTGGACAATGCTCTCTACATCCGTGCTTTTCAAACTTAGGTGGGTACATGACCCAGCTGGGGTATTGTTAGGAATTCGTGTGTCTGGCTTCCAAAAGATTCTGAATCCATAGGACAAGAAGATCTGTAACAAACATCTCACCTGATTTTGATGCAAGTGGTCCATACTCACCTTGAGAAATACTCCCCTGGTCAGTTTTCCCATCATTTCTCTCCTTTACTGTCCAAAAAAAAAAAAATCAGTAAGCGGCACAAAGTGAGCTGGACAGCAGAGCAGAGGTTTTTCTGGTTGAGCAGTTTTCCCCATGGGGGCCCTCAGCAAGCCTCCACACCTGCGCCTGAGAGGCCCAGCAATGATCCTGTGACATTTACACAAGTACGGGTGGAAAGGATGCGCAGCCCATGAGAGTGGTCTCGAGAGGGACCGCCTGGGGGAGCGGGCGTGCCTGGCAGCAGTCCTCACGCTTTTTATGGTCACAGACAACTTTGAGAATTCAATGGAAGCAACTGTCCCTCCCCACTGAAAACCTCACCTTTGCGCATCCTAAGGGGAACCCAGGACCAGGAATTAGAACCTGGCTGAGAGGTCTGACTCCATCACCCCCTAGCTCTCTGTTCTGGGCAAGTCATCAGACTGTTCCGACCCTGGAGGCCTGATCTTTAAGGTGGAGAATGTAAGATCATCTATCTCAGCAATTTGCTGCAAGAATCACAGTGTGGATGTAAAAGCGCTTTGTTCTCTGCAGAAGAAGATATAAATTGGAGGCAATATTGTACCTACTGTGGCTCTGTTGCTATTTCCAGCCTTATACTCAGGATCAGGACACTGCATTTGTGAATTTAGCCTCAGGCCATAGAACGGATCCTGTGTAGCTAGAGAAGGAAATGAATGCAGAGAAGCTTGATGAGGACTTGGCCAGAGTAGCTAGGAAATTTGAAAGTGCAGGAAAAGAGAAGGGAGCTTCCACAATTTGGGGACTCCAGATGCAGAAATAAAAGAAAGAAAATCTATTTTTACACGTGCGAACAGTTTTGAGATTTTGGAAAATGCCTTTAGTCTAGCAGTAATTGAACATTTCTGCCCCTGGGTGTAATGAAGAGAAATAGCAATGGTGGTGGTCTGTATTTAGTTATGACTTCAAAAGCCTTCTGTTGGAATCTGCTATTCTGAGATGAGAGGAAGAATGTTTAGTAGTTAAAGTCTGGGTTTCTGATCTAGCACATATTATCTGTATGATTTAGGAGAAGCATTCAGTGTCTTTGTTCTTCAATTCTTTTCACCAATAGGAACTTCTTCATGGCATTGCTATGAGTATTGGACAACTTAGTACACCCAGAACATTTAGAAAGTAATGCGAGGAATTATCATCATACATATCATGGAAATCTCAGAGGGAAGGGAGGTAGGGGTAGTCCCAAGGGCCCAGCTATTCTTGGGATGGACAATGACTCCAGGTTATAGCTACTGAATACTTAGGACTATCGAAACCATTCTGTGCTCAGGGGTTTTCAGACACAGGGTCACTCAGGACCTGGAAGTCTAAATTAGCCAGTGTTCTGAGGCTGCAGTTCTGCAAGGCCTCTGATGCTGAAACCCAGGCCAAATCAAACAGGAGGTGCCTGTGTGTACACTGGGAGCAGGGTGACCAGTCATCCCAGCCTTGCCAAGAAGACCCTGATGGCATCTGTTTCTTTGCGTCCCCTGACTTACCTGTCTGGTCCTCTCTCCAGGTGCACGATTGACAACCGGGTCACCCGGGTGGCCTGGCTGAACCGCAGCACCATCCTCTATGCCGGGAATGACAAGTGGTGCCTAGACCCCCGCGTGGTTCTCCTGAGCAACACCCAGACCCAGTACAGCATCGAGATCCAGAACGTGGACGTGTACGACGAGGGCCCCTACACCTGCTCTGTGCAGACGGACAACCACCCCAAGACCTCCCGCGTGCACCTCATTGTGCAAGGTAGGCGGCCTTGGGGGCAGCCAGGGGTGGCTGGGAGGGCCTGTGTCTGACACTTTCACTGTGATCCTCAACTTAGATGAGACTGTCTATTCCATCTGGCCAGGATGGTTTCCTAATTTTTGCTTTGCCCTTAGATGCTGAAATTTCAAATTGTTTTTCCATTGAATAGGACTAGGATTTGGGGCCTTTTCTTTGCTCCTGATCCAATAATGTATTGTCTCAGAAAATTATCTCCTCATTATTTCTTTCCTTGGCTTTTTTCTTCTCTGAGTTTTTTAAAGGTTCTATCCAGCGCTAAGCATGCTTTATTTTCAGAGCAGCATTAGCTCTTCTGGCTCTGCGCGTATGCCATCCCTCAATCAGCCTGCAAAGAAGGCAGAGCCGGCCGCGGATGCTCTAGACACCTACCTGGGATGATTACAGCCACCTCTGCTGTTTGCAGCTTGCTTGCTTCTTGTTTCCCCTCCAGCCCGGGACCATGTCTCCCCTTTAATACCTGTGTCTGATTCTCCATGTTTTGGTTGCGTCCCACTCCCCTCCTATTCCTCAGAGCCTCTCAACTCACCCCCAGCTTTTGAGATCTGTGTTTTTGCCTCTCTCTTACTTCTGCTGTCTCTGTGCTTCCCTGGCGCTTCTGTGCTTCCCCATAGGCAGAGCAGGTGCCCAACATTCAGACCACAGGTGACCACACAGACAGGTTCCTTGTCAGGGAGCCAGCGTTTTCTGGCTTGGGGGACCCTCAAGTTACCAACTGGTCTCAGGGTTTCCTTCTGTAAAATGGAATCAGTGCTGCATGGGTCTGCAGTGAGGATTACACTTTCCATGTACTGGAGTGTGAGACAGAAGAGGTTCTGGCACAGAGATGCTATTTAAGTGTTAGCTAGGGCTTCCCTGGTGGCTCAGTGGTAAGGAATCTGCCTGGCCTGGGTTCGATCCCTGGGTCAGGAATATCCCCAGAGAAGGGAATGGCAACCCACTCCAGTATTCTTGCCTAGGAAAATCCCATGGACGGAGGAGCCTGGCAGGCTATAGTCCTTGGGGTCGCAAAGAGTTGGACAAGACTGAGAGACTCACCCTTTCACTTTAAAAAAAATACAGCTGTTTTTAACTTTTTAAAAGAGGTAGTTGTATGTGGACCGTCTTATTATATTATCTCAGAGGTGAAGCCCCCAAGTGATGGAGCTGGGGCCTCTGCTGGGGTTTCTCTCCTGTTCTTCATCCCCCTAGAAGCCAGGCCAGGGGCAATATGCCCCCGGTCTCCAGCAACCCCCTTGGCAGTACACCCACAGGGAGGAGAGAGCTGTGGATGGTGGGTAAAAACACAGGGAGCAGGACAGTGGTTCAAGGAAGATGAATAGGAAGGAGCTAGAAGATTCGCGGGGAGCCAGCTGGGAGAAGGCAGGAGAGAGGGCACAGGGTCAGGGTGCCGAATGGGAAAGGCAAGTCGGTGGGCAGTGATGGGTAGAGGTCAGGCTGGAGGGACACTTGCTCAGGGATTAGGCCGATGAGGCTCTGGAGCCCCTCATGCTGTGACACACCTTGGTCCCACCACGTTGTTTACATTTTATGGGTTTTTTTCCCCCTCTTATTTTTGCAAGAGAAAATGATGATGGCTTTTTTCTTTTGTTGGTTCTATATATGAATATCTTTCAAACTGCTGAGTACAAACAGCATTTTTTAAAGGAAATGAAATTACAGAGACAGGATCAGAGTGTATCACTAACAGAAGAATAGGTTTTGTTCCTTGAGATGGTTTCAGTGGGTGAACGTCTTGTTTTGTTATGAAGAATTGGCCAAAAGAAAGCTGAGAATCACTTTTCTGCAAGGGGGCTTGAAGGATGCCTCAGTGGCTCAGGTTGCAGCAAGTGGTGTGTCTGAAGCCACACCCCATGCCCCCCACCCCATTCCCTCCACACACACACACTTACCGCTGAGAGTGTCTGACACTGGCAGATAGATCTTAGGAACTTTGCACCATCACAGACACTTGTGTTAGGCAGCAGGGCTTTTATGGAGCCGGAAAATGGAAGGAGGTGTGAGAAACTCGGAAGCCCCCGTGCAAACAAGGATCACGTTTGTGCCATTTCTTTCCTAAGTTCCTCTCTCCCTCCTCCCACGCACCCATACACTCACCATGAGTGCCTGGCAGTTGTCTTAAACAAAGTACACATTTAACAAATGCTTCTTGAAGCAAGTGGCTGGATTGTGGCCCCGAGGACTCGCAGACTCAAAGACGGGAGGTTGAGTGTGTAGGGGTGGGGAGGCGTGAGGGGCAGGGGATAAGGGATGGGGTCTACAGCAATGCTCCCTCCTGTCCACGCTGATGGAAAGTGTCTAATCTGCAGCTCGGCATTTATACCTCTGGCTTGGAGACGTGGCCTCTGAGCATGACACACCTCCTTGAGTATCGAAATCTCATCTTGGGCTAATTTTCGAATGCTGATGGGTGTATTGATCTGGAAATGAGCCGGGTTAAAAAAGGCTCTGGTCTTGTCCACAGACTCAGCCCCAGCTAATCTGCTGTCGATATGCCTGGACCGGGCATTATTGACACTTTAATGAATAGAGGACCATGGTTTCTCAGAGCCAGCCTGTCCTCGCTCTTAAAAGCAATCAGACAAACTAAATACAGCCAAGCTTCCCTGTTTCTGTATTGGAAAGAGGATGCATCACCATCCAGGATTTTTTAAAAAAATGTATTTATCTTGGGATCATTTATTGTACTGAACATAAACCCTCATTCCCTACAAAAGCGGACTTCTGGATTTTGCTGACATCCCTACTCAAACTTTTGCAGACAGTGTTGAAATGAAAGATGTATAAACTTTTCAAAATTGTATTGTGATCATTAAACACACACTTATAGACAGACACACACATCATAGCAGCAGCAGTAAGGAAGTAAACTGATATTTTTACCCAAGAGTGTGTGTATTTGGGTACGTGTAGTCAGCTTCATACATAAATAAACCCACACAGAAGGAAGGTAATTTTTTTTTTTCCCCCACAGGATCACATGAGCTCACTGAAGTCTGGGATTATGTTTCCCTCATTCCCATCAAATACCCCTGCTGCTGCTGCTGCTAAGTCGCTTCAGTCGTGTCCGACTCTGTGCGACCCCATAGACGGAAGCCCATAAGGCTCCCCCTTGTTCTCTGTACTGGGTCTCCTCTCTGGTTGTGATTCTGTGTGTTTATCCCCTGTGGAGGCCTGGCTGCACCCTTGAATCTGCCTCAGTACCAGCCACTCTGCCCTCTGTACCTGCCCCCACCCTCGCCTTCATTCATAAAGGCGAGGGTGGGGCATAAATCACCACTGAGAACATCTCTGCTTCACAGAACCCTGGCCCAGCTCTAGGCACATGAAGATGAATGAAATGCCACCCATGAAGCATGAGTTCCCCTTCACGGGGAGTGGATGAACTTACATGCCACCCCCAAACCCTCCCAGGAATTTAGGTTCTAAGCTGCTTCAGTTGTGTCCAACTCTTTGTCACCCTGTGGACTGTAACCCACCAGGCTCCTCTGTCCATGGGATTCTCCAGCAAGAATACTCAAATGGGTTGCTGTGCCCTCCTCCAGGGGACCTTCTCAACCCAGGGATCAAACACGTGTCTCATACCTCCTGCATTGGCAGGTGGGTTCTTTACTCCTAGCACCACCTGGAAAGCCCCACTGGGAGTGTAGACTTTGGCTAAATCCTTCCGGGGCACCAACTTCCTCCAAACCCCTGGGTCCTCTCACTCCACTGCTGTGTGATCAGACATCATAAAAGCATTCAGAAACCATCTCTACAGAGACTGGTCCACTTATGTGGCTCCATGTTTCCGAGGGCTGCTGGACAATGGGCAGTCCTCTGGCTCAAGCTTGGGGCTGAAGGCTGGGATCTTCCTTTCCCGAGTCTTCCAGAGCTTGAGTTCTTAGTGAATCTTCGGCCCTTCCACCCCTCAGGGCAAACCTTTCACTGTGCAAGTTCTAGAGCTGTCCTTGGTTCCCTAGGATATTGTAAAAACCTGCTGATAATCTGTCATATCCTTATAGTAAAAGAAAAGGGAAAGAGGGGGTGTTCAGTTCCTTTTATTAGTGGGTCCGTCTCTTCTCTTCTCACTACCTGTAGTTGTTGCATTGTATTTTCTGTGTCTTTTTTTTTTTTTTTAAGATAGACAGCTCTGGAGCTACCTAAATTCTCCCAGAGCTTTCCAATGCTGGTGAAGGGTTGGGTGGTTTCCAAAGGTCCTGGCAGGACTGGTGAAGTGACTGGAGTGGAGATGGGGGTCAGGCAGGCCTGGGCTGCAGGGAGAGCCCTGCAGTGGGCAGCCAGGGGGGTGAAGGAGCAGCTCTGGAGTCAAGCCTTGGAGAGCCCCGGGCAAAGGAGCGGAGAGTGTGAAAGCCCAGGGAACTCAGCCTTCATGGCCAGGCCGATAAGACCAGCCAGCAGGGTAGAGTTGATGGTGCTTCTGATTTGCACTGTTCCGGGACAGCGTCTGGGGAGGAGCCTGGGCAGTCACATGGAACGAGTGTCCAAGGCAGGTCGGGAGAAAGGGGGCAGCCTTGGGCGGAGAGCGGTCGTGGAGCTGGTGTGGGAGGGAGGTGGGGCAGGCAGCTGGTGGCAGGAAGGATGAGAGACAGACGGAACAGGTGAGCTAAGTAGCTGCTCAGCAAGGTGGCTTTTAAATTAAATTCGAATTAGCTATAACCAAATACAGTTTAAAAATTTACTCCTTCAGTCACACTGGCCATATTTCAGATGCTTCTAGAGCTACAGGGGGTGGTGGCTCCTGTACTGAATGGTGTAGATGGAATGTCCCCAGTGGCCTTGAATCATCACCTGGGCAGCAAGTGCGAAGCCAAATGGGCTTCATTGACTTCAAAGGCCAGGTGTGTGGGGTGGAAACAGGGATGGGATTTTGGAGAGAAGCTGGAAATTAGAAAAGATGGTGGTGCTTTAAATACAAGAGAGAACTATGGGAAACGATGTAGGTCTGGCGTTCCTCTGTTAGCTACAGAGAGAAGGATATCCGGAGTCAGGAACTTTGTCCTAAGGAGTAGAGCAATAACTCGGTGGCTGGATAAGTGTGCGAATGGCGGGGAGGCGCATACACCAGGACATGGAGATTCTGGCCTTGGAGCCTGGGGTGATGCTCACTCGTCTAAAGAGCCCTGTGCTGAAGAGGCAGCAGGGTAGGGGGCTTCAGCTGACATGGGGGCAACAGAGAGGGGGGCCTCAGACACTAGGAATTCTTGATTTTCTGATGCCTTGAATTCTCCATTCAATATAAGTTTGTGAAGAGTAAAAAAGGCCACCCAGGGGTCTGCGTGCCCACTTAGGCAGCTGGAATGTAATCTCTGAGACCAGAGTGAGGGAGCTCCATCTACGATTTATTAAAATTTGGATCTAGTGATTTCCATCTCTTTGACCTCAGGGTGCCCTGCTTTATGAGTGTAATTAATAAGAGGCCGCTTCTCCAGTCCAGCTGCACACTTTAACTCTTTCCCCCTCTGGATTCGGCTGCCAAAGCAAGCTTCTCGGAAAAGCTCTTATGCTGTCTTCATTGCTCCTTGCAAGAGGCCCCATTCTGGAAAGCAGAGTGAACAAAAACGCTTTGTACTGAATTGTTTCCAAATTCAGGACTGCATGGAAGACCTCCCAAGAGCCCTAACTGTATCTATAAAGGCCCTCGTAGTGCAGGGAAACCGCCCTGGTGGTCTTAGGGAACCTTAGAGAATGGTCTCCTTGTTATTGTTTTTCAGTCACTAAGTTGGGTCTGAATCTTTGCCACCCCATGGTCTGCAGCACGCTAGACTTCCCTGTCCTTCACCATCTCCTAGAGTTTACCCAAATCCATGTCCCTTGTGTTGGTGATGCATCCAACCATCTCATCCTCTGCTGTAGTCTTCTTATCAGAGGGCAGAAATTGACTGGTGGTCTACCCGCTGAGCTTAAATCTCACTTAGAGACCTATTTGCATGGTAGAGAAGAGTAGAATAGAGTGCTTAGAAAAATGGAGGTATTGGTATAATAATAACACAAGCTTTTGGCCCTTTATCGGTTTTCTAGACCCTGTCTAGGTCTCTCTTTTGTCACTGGAGCATCTAATCACCCCCTCCCTTTTGTTTGGTGTAAATGAGTTTTCCTAGTTCTTCCTGGGCAGAATTAATCTGAAAATCCTTTCTATTGTTTGATAGTTAATTACCTGCCTTTTGGAGTCAAACAGGCTCTGAAGCTCACGTGAAGTGGGGCCTCTACCAATGTCTGTGGAATAAGGCAGAAAGGAGAAGAGGAAGCCAGGATGTGGCTGTCCGTTCCCTGGGCTGGAGGATTCAGAGAGAAAGGGAAAAGGCGAGGGAATAGCCGGCAGCAGCAGGTGACTTGCAGACTATAAACAGAGCTTTGCAAACACCAGCCCCTCTTTTAGCTTGTATTGTCTCTCTGCTCAGAGCCCTCCCCTCTTACCTGCCTGATAGGTATAATCCTGAATAATTAATTGACCTTGTCAAGCCAAATTCATTATTATGATTAAGAGAACAGGAACAATAACTTTTAATTTCTAGACCCCAAGCGCCGTAGACTCTCCCCACCCCAAACCTGAACAAAAGGGAATTTGAAAAACAACAGATCAAACGGAACCATGTGGTGTAATCTTTACACTGAAAGCAAGTTCTGTCTCTCCAGTCACATCCTCAGGAAAGCAGTCTGCCTCCCCCTCTCCCTTCACCTGCCCACCCCTCCGGCCCTGCAAGGCTCCCTTGGAGCTGAGAAAACCTTTGCACCATCTAATTTCCATTTGGGCTGCATCTCCCTGAGTCCATAACAGGAGCGTCACCCTTGAGCCTGAGTCCACAGAAGTCACCTTTTGAGCCCATCTGCCTTCTTCAGCTGCCAGTGGCTTGCATGACTGGAGGTCCCGTTTTCCATCCCAAACTGCTCTCTAAACTCTCTTAGCCACTCCCTGCCCCATTCAGGACAGAGATGGAAATGCACATTTGGTCTGGCTGTAAGACTGCCTCTGAATTCCACAGGACTTTCCCCAAAGTCAGGAAATTAAATTCTGCCACGCAATTAAAGTGTTCCTCAGAGCACCCTGGAGAATGACAAGGAACTAGGGCATTTTACCTGAAATTGATTTACAGAATTTTGACAGCATGCGAATGAGGTGACTCAGTTTTACCTGCTGAGTTTTAAAAATTTTTTGATGCAGTTATGGGCCATGGAGGGGCAAAAATTTTGAGCGAGTTTACTCAATTTTAGTAAACCCCCGTAACATCATCCATCTGCTAAGCCAAGTAGGAGAGAGTCTATTAGACTAAAGGAATCTGAGGAAATTGCTATAGTAAAATTTATATAGGCGTAATAATAGCATTTTCTGTGCTGTCTGGTGTTGCTGGGGAGGGTCCTCCAGTTTTCTGGGCAGTTGGGAAAACTAGGCTCCTGCCTGCTGGGGCTTCCTGGTCAGCACAGTCAATAATATTATTATGGGTCTCGTGTCCAAACTGTCCACACCACAGGGCTCTAGGGAGGCAGAAAGTCTGGGTGACCCTGTCGCTTAACAGCAAGCCTTACAGGAGTTGGACAGTGTCCCTCCAGGCAGGCAATTAGAGCTCCCAAGGAGAGGTCTTTGCCAGCTGCAGAATTCTCCCTTAGATGGATTTCCCCAGGGAGTCTGAACTTCCTCAGATTCTCATCCCAGAGGTTGAATAAAGTGGCTCCGATTCTTCCTGGATCTTGTGTAGCCCTGCAGCCTCCAAATAAGCCTTGTTGCCCTTTTTCACTGGGGAGAGGTCACACATCAGATCCTGAGTGAGCAGCTCTTCCTAATAAGTTCCTCCAGACTCCCATTGCACACCAGAGGCCCCCCGTGGTTTACTCAAATTGAACTCGAAGCAAATATTTTTAATGAAGGATTGTATAGGTGTCTTTATGGCTTTGTGACCCACTGGATCTGCCTCATGGCTATTTTCCTAAAGGTTCTGGTAGGTCAGCCCTGTAGGGATGTGTATCAAGTGAGATCAAGAACAGCATCTTTAATTTGAAAGTCATGACTATTGTCAATGACTCAGAAACATCTGAAACCTCTCTCCTCTTGCTAAGCGTGAAACGCCCATCTTGCTAGGGCATGGGGAGAAACTGGTGACCAAGTCTCTTAGTCCATCTTTTGTCTACTTGAGGACTGTCAACTGTCAACTTTCAATTCCATTTAACACACATTTGGAAACCAGGCGCTGGGCACACAAATGTTCAGAGTGACCGCCTCGTCTAGCAGAGGAGAGGCAGTATTAGCAAATAACCCTCTTAGAAGTTCACAGGGATTCAGATGCTTATACATAGAGAAGTCATGAATACACCGAAAGGGAGGAGCTGACTTGATCTGCAAGATTAGGGAAACCTGCAAGATTGCATTTCTCCAGGGTCTTCAGGGGTGAGCAGGATTTTGGGGGGCCTCAGGCAAGAAGCAACCCAAGCAGGAGCAGAAGCATGCACAGAGGTGGAAAGTCTGAGAATGTATGATATGCAGGAGGAGGAGTGAGGAGGAGCAGACGGGGTCCCAGGGCAGGGCTCCTGCGATGAAACCACTGAAAGTGTGGCCAGGGAGATTGGCTGCATCTAGGCTGGCCTGTGTGTCCAGAAAGGAGCTCAGTGATGGTCAGAAGGATGGGCGTCCTGTGATTTCCCTTGACGTCCTACAAGAGCATCACTTCTCTTCCTCAAGGAAAGTTGCATTCCATTGTTTTGGCAAAGGCCAAGTATCCAGAAGGCTCTCAGTGGAACAGAGAATGGCAAGTGTCAGGGGCAACACACCTTGGAGGAGAGAGAAGTGTTGGAAGGAAGAGCAGATCCAAACCCAACCAGTCCAAGGCCCCTCACATGTCCAGATACACAGGGGCAAGACTGCAAAGATTCTTTTGCTGTAAGGTCAGTATTTAAAGCATAGCATATATGTTTTATAATTGCAGTCACATCAATGATGATGACTTTCCCTCACTGTAGTTAAGGTATCGTTCTTTGTACACTAGCGCACGGGTCCCCAACCTCCAGGATCTAAAGCTTGATGATCTGAGGTGGAGCTGATGCAATAATAATAGAAATAAAGTGCACAATAAATGTAATAATGCTAGAATCATCCCCAAACCATCCCTGCCCCTCACTGGTTGATGGGTGGAAAAATGATCTTCCATGAAACTGGCCCCTGGAACCAAAAACCCTGGGGACCCTTGCATTAACAGAGTCCTTGGAGCTGGGGTTCTTAACTCTCATCATGACTGAACCAGAGAGGGTGAGGATGCTGCCAAGGATAAATGAGAATCACAGGAAGGGGTCCACAGCCCCTCGGGTCCACAAGACCACCCGCCACCAGCATCCGCCTCTCACTGGTACCCAAGAGCCTGTGGGCAGAGGACACCCGATGTTTTAAATGTCTCCAGGCCAACTTAGACTAGATGGTATCACCCCTCGGAGCCTAGCATAAGATTTATATTCCTGTTGAGAGCCGTCTGTGATAATTTAGAGTCTGACATTGGTGAGAAATCTAATTGGCTTCTGCTGGAGTTGGGCTCAGTGGAGAAGGACTCCTGGAGATGCTGGAGCTGGATGTTTTTCTTTCGGGAGATCTTCATTTCATGTTATTTGAGAAAAAAAATTTATTGATTTAAAATTAGGGCAGTTTAATTTGGTGGCATGTTTTCTTTATGTCTCAATTATATATTCATGTCTTTGTGGTAAACTCAGCTGGTGGGGGGATTAAGAATTCAAAATAGAGGATTTTCACTTGGCAAATAGTGTTTTCTACTCTGATTAATTGGGAGTCTGCACAGTGAACCCGGCATTGGCTCCGTCGGGGATGGAATGGCTTAGCAGAAAGAAGTAAATTTCAGGATTTAGGAGTCCTGGATTCTAGTCTGAATCTTGACATAAGTACCTGGAAAAATGACCTACTTCTTTCATCTATTTCAGATTAACACACTTTATAGAAATGTCTTGATGTATCACCCAGTCTTAATTTGGAGAAAGGTACGGGAGAGAAGGAAGCTGAACATCACTAGATAATAACGTCCTCCGTGTGCGTGGTCGTTTATCAGCTGTAAAGGCTTCCAGGCTCTTCCTTCCCTTTGTCTTGTATTGGCTCTTTTAGACAGTCCTGGTTCTCTGTACCAAGAATGCATACGTGCCCTCTTGCAGATTCAGGTCCCCGTTCTTGGAGGTCGTCTGGGGTGCACCCCCCTCTCCCCATTCTGGTCCCCCCATGGCACTCTGTGTGCCTGGTTTTCTGACCTCTGACCTGCTGATCTCCCTCCGCTCTCCTGCCATCATCCCCTTGTCTTACAATTCCCAGACCTGGTTTGTGGGGGTCATAGGGTACCACCATGCCTGGACATCAACAGGGGGCACTTGTGCTCACGCTACTCCTCCCTCTAAGCACCCAAGCTGGCCATGACTTTTCTCACTGCTTTGAGATAAGGGATCAGAAAATCTCACTGTTCTTTTCCCCTTTCACTTGTGCATAAACTACCACATGTCGAGTACTGATATACAGTTTGGAATAGATACAAAGATGAATGAGACAGGTCCCTGTGATCAGGAGGTATAATGGGGTTGGAAGAGTCATTAGGTTTTAGAAGGGGAGCTGTTGGGACAGAACCATTTACGAGATTCTGAAGACTAAGAGATGCTCTTGTGAGCTGGGGAGCCAGCCGGGGTTCGGGGAAGGCCAAGCAAATAGAAGGTCTTTTGAAATGAATGGTCTGACATTTTAGCTCTCGGCTGTTAACATGACAATAAAACAGCTCGTCTGCCCACACACTCTCTGCTCTCCATCACCCACCATTTCTCCACTTGAAGCCCAAGTGCCCTTCTCAAGCCTGTATTTGATGGTACCTCAAGGCAATGACACCCCGCTCCAGTACTCTTGCCTGGAAAATCCCATGGCTGGAGGAGCCTGGTAGGCTGCAGTCCATGGGGTCGCGAAGAGTTGGACATGACGACTGACTTGACTTTCACTTTTCACTTTCATGCATTGGAGAAGGAAATGGCAACCCACTCCAGTGTTCTTGCCTGGAGAATCCCAGGGACAGGGGAGCCTGGTGGGCTGCTGTCTATGGGATCATACAGAGTTGGACATGATTGAAGTGACTTAGCAGCAGCAGTAGCAAGGACTTTGGGGCTTCCCAAGTGGTACCAGTGGCAAAGAATCCCCTGCCAGTGCAGAAGACATAGAGACATGGTTTAGATTCCTGGGTCAGGAACATCTGCTGGAGAAGGAAATGGCAACCCACTCTAGTATTCTTGCCTGGAGAATCCCATGGACAGAGGGGCCTGGTGGGCTATAGTCCATGGGGTCGCAAAGAGTCAGACACGACTGGGCATCTGAGGATATATGTGGACATCCTTTAGTCATGAATCCGAATGCCATGTCCTGAGGGAGCTTTCTCAAACCCCCTGTCTTAGGTTAGCCCCTACCCTTCCTCCCCCTGGAGGTAGAATCATGAAACTCTGTGTTTCTCACTGCAGTTGTAATTCGACATTAGTTTTGTGATTAGCTGAATTATGTATGTTTTTCAAGAAGCGTGTCTGCTTTTGCATTCTATCCCTAGGGCTTGGAACTTAATAGGGGCTCCCAGGCTCTTTGTTGGATAATGAATAGACCCATAAAGCTTCTTTTTTAAAATCGTTAAGCAAATTGATTTGTTGTATGTTGAGACTGTCTGCGACCAGTTAAATAATCCCCACCCAAAAATATCAGGTCCTAATTTTTGGAGCATTGAGTGTTACCTTATATCATGATATCTTTGTAGTTTAAGTGATTAAGGTTTGGCATGGAGAGATTAGCCTGGATTAACCAAGTGGACACTGAATGTAATCACATGTATCCTTAGAAGAGGGAGTCAGGAGATTATACACAGACACGTAGAGGAGAAAGCCATGTAAAGATGGAGCAGGGACTTAAGGTTGCTGTCCTTGGTAACTAGGGTGATGTGGCCATGAACCAGGGAGTGTCAGCGGCCGCAGACGCTGGAAGAGACCAGGGACAGATTCTCCCCCTAGAGCAGCCAGAAGCCATGTGGCCTGGCAGGCATCTTGGTTTCAGCCCAGTGAAACTCACTTTGGACTTCTGGTCTCCAGGACTGTGGGAGAATATATCTCTGTTGTTGTAAGCCACTGAGTCTTTGGTAACCTGTTAACAGCAGCCACAGGAAGCTAATACAGTGGTCTTTAACACTGCGAGTTCCCAGTGGCTGAGAGTCAGCAAAGTTTGGTATTTCAGATCTGCCAGAAGTGCAAGTTTGGCCAATGGAAGAGCTGAAGAAAGGGCTATCTTTGGAGCAGGCTGTTTCCATTATTCATTTCTTAAAGTAAGAAGCTCTTTGGCGATCCACCCTTGTAATGTAGACATTACATACGATTACATAGATACGATATCAACTCCTTGTCCATGGGGATGCCTGCAGGAGGTGACAGAGTAATCCAGATGCCAAAGTGGAGACTATGCTCTGTGAACATAACTGGCCCCCAAGGCGCTGGGGTGGGGGAAACACATGCGGGTCTAGTGGGAGGAGGCTGGTGACATTGCCCAGCCCTGGGCTCTGAGATGTGGTTTGGGAATGTGGGGTTGGAGTTGAGATAAAGTTGCTCAGTGTTCTCTCATTAACTGGCTGGGATTGGGGTGGGGGGTGGTCGTTACTCTTTGGACTTGATCTCTGTCTCACGGGCACCTTAAACTGCAAAGGTACAACGTTGACCTCTTGCATTCTAGCCGTCTTTGCAGATGGGCCCTCACCCCGACCCCAAGCTTCTTCCTTCTGTGTCCCCCCGCGTGTGGCCTTGAGCACGTATGAGTTGTGGATGATGCCCTGGGTTGGCCACAGTGAGGCCCTGTTTGGAAGATGGGCGGGGTTGAGGTAGAGGTTAAATGCGCACTCTCTGTGGGACGGTCGTTCCCTCCCTCTGCCATCTCCTGGCTGTCTCTCCGAGAGACTGTTTTCATTTGATCTTGCCAGCAGTGTCTTGCCGCCTGCACTTTCTGTGGCTTCTGCCTCTTGCAGTTCTTCATCCTTTTTCCTTTCTTTCCAACCTCGCTCAGATTTGCTCTCCTTGTCGCTCTGTTTCCTGATCACCCCCTTGAACTTGGGGCCACACTGTCTTCCTTTTGACCTCCTGGTCTCTGTCCTCATGGGCTTGTGCTCATGGGCTCTTTGCTCTCATATTTGTCTGGATCTCTCTCCCTGCTGTTTCCTTTCGGTCTCTCTCCCTCTCCCCTGCTTCCTTGGCCCCTTTTTGTCTGGCATCCCTCTGGGCTATCCATGGTCTCTTCCCTCCTGTCCACAGCCCCATGCTCCCCAGCATGCCCCCTGCCCTGCAGTCTCTGCCCTCCAGCCTGTCCACTAGGACACGTTCTCCTGTGATCGGCATCTGTGATTTCCTTCTAGTACCGAGAGCTCACATGGCTATGATGCAGAGAATAAGTAATCAAGTGTGCTTTTTTATTTCTTTATTTTCATTTCACCTAATAAGCACATCTTGAAATGGAGCTGTGTGTCACTCACACTATATCACTTCCCCTGGGGAGTCCTCATTCATTCTCACTTGGAATTCTCTCCCTGCACAGCCCAGGGAGGGAAGATGGTACACTGAGGGTTTCTTTGTTGAGCTTCAAACATGGTGTGTCTGTGTCCTTTATCCCTAATGCTATTGTGTGTGTGTTGGGGAAGGGATGCATCTGTTTATGAGCCAGAAGGAACTCACAGTTGATCATGATATAATGGACTTATGTTAGGCCAGACTGAATGTGAAGAACCATAGAGAGAAGGAGGGCTGCGCCCTGAGGCTGGGGTCTCTGGGGTGACTTTGGAAGAAGGACCGTTCTGAAAAACTGTTCCTTAACTCCACTTGCCTTTCCACTGATCCACTCAAGACAGTGAAGAGTGAAAGACCCAGATGTCTGAAACATCATGGCCAATCCGCTGGTCACCCAGACCCTTCTCTGCAGAGAGGCACTGCCTGTCATGAGGCCAGGCCCAGCCACACGCAAGAGCAACAGGACAGAGGGACTCCTGGGGTGGGACGGTGGCTGCAGGGCAAGCTTCTGAGCTGAGTTCCAAGGTCTTCCCGGCCCCCACTATGCCCAGAGGCTCTAGACTAGGGTGCCTTACTGGGGTACAGTGTGCCCACAGCTATGCTGGTCTTGGGAGGTGGTAAACACAGCTTCTCATCTCATCTCACTGTAGAGGCAACTGGAGGAAAACAGAGAGCTCGAGCTTTCATCATGCAGTGATCATGATACTTACAGCTCTTCCTTCCTGAAAGCTTAATACGTGGCAGCCAGGAAGTGGGTAAAGCACTTTACATATATCATCTCATTTAATGCTCAAAACAACCTTGTGCAACCCGTGAGGAAACAGAAGTTTACTCGCCTGGGTCTAAGGTCCCCCACATTGGGAAACAGCAGAGCCAGGTCTGAGCTCTGGCATCTTGACCACTACACACCTGACCACAGGCATTGCCCTCCCTCTCATGAGCAAAGACTCAGGTTGATCTGACTCAGAGGAATGGCTGCCAGGTGATAATGTGCCTTATGAGTGTGGACCATAATCTCAAACCATTTCAGAGCTGGAAACACCTTGAAGGCCACCTAGCCAGTGATACTCCATGCTGTTGTACATCATTTTTACTTAAAGTATTATCCAACAACACCAGTCTTGAAGGTCTCCTTCCTGGCTAGGGTTTCTGACTCAGCTTATTGGAGATATGGTCATGGCATACTTATATCTTTAAACACCCTGGGTCCTTATATATTTCACCTACATTGAGAACCACTGTTCTAATAGTACAAATTGTTCTTGTTGTTCAGTCACTCAGTCGTGTCCAGCTCTTTGTGACCCCATGGATTGCAGCATGCCAGGCTTCCCTGTTCTTCACTATCTCCCGGAGCTTGCTAAAACTCATGTCCATGAGTTGGTGATGCCATCCAACCATCTCATCCTCTGACACCTCCTTCTCTTCCTGCCCTCAATCTTTCCCAACCTCAGGGTATTTTCCAGTGAGTCAGCTCTTCCCATCAGGTGTCCAAAGTATGGAGCTTCAGCTTCAGCATCAGTCCTTCCAATGAATATTCAGGGTTAATTTCCTTTAGGATTGACTGGTTGGATCTCCTTGCAGGTCAAGAGACTCTCAAGAGTCTTCTCCAACACCACAGTTCAAAAGCAACAATTCTTCAGTGCCCAGCCTTCTTTATGGTCCAACTCTCACATTCATACATGACTACTGGAAAAACCATAGCTTTGACTTTGCAGACCTTTGTCAGCCAAGTGATGCCTCTGCTTTTTAACATGCTGTTTAATTTTGTTTTCTTTCCTATAGAACCCCTAATTCAGTCACCTGATCCTATAGGTACCCCTTGTTCATATTGGCCCATCTTTATTGTCACTGTCTTGGTTCAGGATTGTATCTCATTTTACTTAATCGGTTACCTAATGGATGTACAATACGTGTCCTCCACTATGCATCCTCTGTCCAGCAGTCACAGAAGTAATCTCCTAGGAAGTAGCGTGCATGCAGGTTCAGTCGTGTAGACTCTTTACAACCCTGTGGATGATAGCCTGCTAGGCTCCTCTGTCCATGGGATTCTCTAGGCAAGAATACTGGAGTGGGTTGCCATTTCCTCCTCCAGGGGATCTTCCCAACCCAGGGAAATGAACCCAAGTCTCCAGCATTACAGACAGATTCTCTACCACTGAGCCGCCTGGGAAGCCCACAAGTGATAATAATAGAAAACATTTATTGGGTTTTTACTAGATCATGGGTACCAGGCTTAGTACTTAACAAAATGTCATTAAATCTCACTGCAGGTACTTCCCTGGTGGTTCAGCAATTAACACTCCCAGCTTCCATTGCAGGGGGTGCAGGTTTGATCTCTGGTAAGAGAGCTAAGGTCCCCTATGCTGCATAGCATGGCCTATATATATATATATATATATCTGTCTATTATCTATCTATCTTTCTATCTATCTCACAACAATCCTAGGCAGTAAGAAAGAATATGGTACCTACACTTTGCAGATGAGGACACTGAAACTTAAAGGGGTTAAAATCTTGCAGAGATCCTAAAGCTTCCACATGGAAGATGGGGCTTGAACCCTTACCTGCTGTTGAAAGGATGGTTGCCCAGGGTGGTTTACCACCTTGTCGGCAGGCTGAACTTTTGAGGTACTTTCTCAAAATCATCATCTTGCTAAATGCTGCTTCCTGCAGAGAAGAGTCCTGTTTTCTTTTATTTTTGGGAGTTTCCCTGTTTTCTCCATAATGTTGATTTCATTGAATTTTCATAATATTTCATGCTTTAATTTAATTTATTTAGTGCTGTTTTACAAGGCCCTGGGCATCTCAGGAGAAGTGAGAATTTTATAAATAAAATTATTATTATAGCTGCTCTGATAGCAGCCCCTGAGCTAGTTGGTTGATGTATTGATTACTCCCTGTGTTGAAAACTTTCCCCTAAAGCCCTTTATGGCCCAAGTCCTCCCTGTCTTTTGCTGCTCTCTCCTGTTTGTTGTAATCTAGACCAAGTTGTGTAGATTTTCTTCTAGAGCTCCCTGCCAGGGTTGATCAGAGAACCCCTCAGCCAGTGTTCCCTGTAATATATTCTGGAAAGCATGACCTGGTTTTTTTTTTTTTTTTTTTAAACCTTTTTGAAGCACTGAAGTACCAAGTTCTAGCCCATTTGCTAGACCTATAATGTCAGTGATTCAAGCCTCTTGGCCCACCATGCTAAATAAGACCTTATTAGTTATTGGACTGCAGCAGGAATCTCTTCCAGGGTACTCTCAGGCTAGATAGGAATGAATCATGACACTAATTTGAAACCCAGAATTTCAGAACTCTAAATTTGAAGAGATAAGCAGACACAATATGTGTCAGTCTCAAAAGGAAGAGAAGCCCAACCCAGAGGAAGAAGGTGAGAGTCTGTGTTATTGACCATCATTGTTAGCATTAAGGCTTCTTTCTGGGACTGTTTGCTGCCTCACAGTCTCAGAGGCCTTTATCAGGAAGACATGTGGGAAGACCATTGTCTTGTATTTATAGAATACCTGTGACAAGATGAGGAATTCACAGGATAAATCATGGCTGTGCTGGAGCTTCTCCCTGAACATCTCTCAAACCATACCAATGGATTAGACCTTCCCTCTCTCAACTCCTTACATGGCATGTTCCTTTTCCCATTATTTTCAATGCATTTTTCTCATTTATTCATTCAATAAAAATTTGTCAATGGGAACTTCCCTGGTGGTTCAGTGGTTAAGAGTCCACCTTCCAATGCAGGGGACACGAGTTTGATCCCTGGCCAGGGATCTAAGATCCCACCTGCTGAATGGAAGCTAAGCCCACATGTCCCAACTAAGATCTGACACAGCCAAACATAATTCATTCATTAATTTAAAAGAAAAAAAATTCTTTAAAAAATTCACCGAGCAAAATTCCCACAAACAGGAGAGAGAAGCAAAAGACAGGGAGAGTCCAAAAGGCTGTTCTATACATCTGTGTCTCTTTTGCTGTCTCGCGTACAGATTTATCATTACCATCTTTCTAAATTCCACATATATGTGTTAGTATACTGTATTGGTGTTTTTCTTTCTGGGTTACTTCACTCTGTATAATCGGCTCCAGCTTCATCCACCTCATTAGAACTGATTCAAATGTATTCTTTTTAATGGATGAGTAATACTCCATTGTGTATATGTACCACAGCTTTCTTATCCATTCATCTGCTGATGGACATCTAGGTTGCTTCCATGTCCTTGCTATTATAAATAGTGCTGTGATGAACATTGGTATACATGTGTCTCTTTCAATTCTGGTTTCCTCGGTGTGTATGCCCAGCAGTGGGATTGCTGGGTCATAAGGCCTTTTGGACTCTGTGGGAGAGGGAGAGGGTGGGATGATTTGGGAGAGTGGCAGTGCAACATGTATGATATCATAAGTGAAATGAATTGCTGGTCTAGGTTCGATGCAGGATGCAGGATGCTTGGCACTGATGCATGGGGATAATCCAGAGAGATGGTGTGGGGCGGGAGGGGGGAGGTGGGGGTCGGGATTGGGAGTTCATGTACACTCGTGGCTGATTCATGTCAATGTATAGCAAACGAATACAGTATTGTAAAGCAAAACAAACTAAAAAATAAAAATTAATTAAAATTAAAAAAATAAATAAATCCTTAAAAAAAAAAAAAAAGACAGGGAGAACTGGGGCCTCAAAGCGCTTTAGGTGAAAGTACATCCCACCTCTGTGGCCAGTGTGTATTAAGACAAGGATGAGCAAGATCAACCTCGGTAGTCACTTCTCTGGTTTTTGGTTCCCACCTCCTTTCCTCCTTTTATCTTGACTTGTCTCCATCTCAAGCCAATATTTTCCTCCTAATTTACAGTTGCCTCTAGGATTTCTGAAGAAGTTTCCTAATTAACCAACAGCAGTACACTGCACTGCCTCTACTCTGTGTTTTTAGAGAACGAACACGAGTAGCCAATCTGTCCATTGCAAATGAGTTCATTCCTATTCAGGCAGCGGCTGGCACGCACCTTGCCTGAGGCTTCTGATGTTATGAGCAACATATTGGCTTTCGATGTCTGTACTTCTTCCTAGCTACACTGGGAGCCCTAGATGAATGGAAGACACAGTAACTCGAAAGAATTTATTGTGTTACACATGGCGGCCACGCATGGCTTCAGTAGCAGGCAACACGGTGGGTTTGTTCAGGGTAGATGTGTACGGCCTTCTCTCCTCACCACACAAAGGTTGTTGGCTATCTAACAGCTATATTTCCTTCTAGCCAAATAAGAATATGAAAATGAGCTATGACCCAGATGTCTATGTCCATGAGACATAGACAGGATGAAGCCTGTTTCTCCCCCAAAGGGAAGAATAATTTCCAATGAAAAATGACTAACTGACCATTTGCTACAAAGGAGGCAGCCTAGAGACCTGTCTAGTTCCATTAAACTTTCCTATGGCTCAGAAATGCCTCCCAGTCCTTAGTAAGCAGAGTACCTAAGAAACTGCATTTCTCAGCCCAGTCTTCTCAAGATGCAGGCATCACTCAATGGCAGTTTGTAGCCCTTCTGAGTGCAAGCCACTGGTTCACAACACTGCTTGTGCTGAGCAAGGACATCTACCCCATTCTTCACCATTCCATGAGTTTGGCTGGAGTGATTTGTCTTTTGTCCCTTTTCTGGAGTTCATCTAAAGAGGTACAAATCTCCCATTTCTCCACATAGACTGAGTTTAGGAGGCCTTCTTGCCTGGATCAGGAAAGTCCTGGGCTGCTGTCTGTCCCTGCTCCATTGAGTGTCTCATGTCATTCTCATTGGCATTCTCTGCTAGTCCTTTAATGAAAATGGCCAGCTCGCTCAGAGATAACAGAATAGGAATCAATGGGACCTGCGATTGTCTGCATGCCAGACTCTCTTGTCAACCTCGTCTCCGATCCGTTCTGCCAACCCAACCTCCTCTGGGACTGAGACGTCTGAAAACAGCGCAACAGCCTCATCTCCCGGGCAGTGTTTTTCTCCATCATTTGCTTTATTAAATATTGATTTTCTGTTGCATTATTAAACCTTAAGTCTAGAGCATAAATTCTGGGCTGATACTTTAATCTGGCACTCTTCAATTTTTTCTTTTTTTTTTTTTTGGCTTTTGGAACTGATTTTCAGGCCAGATCTCCTGGGGAATCTTTAAATCAACCCAAGGCCTGTGAGAAATCTGCCTGAAAGAAGGGGGAAGAGCCTAGGCTTCAGAGTAGCCCACCTCCTGGGGCAGGACAAAAAGACTGAGCTTATGTAAGGCAGACCCTCACTTGGTGCAGACCCAGAAGCCTGGCCCTGCTGGGATGCACGTGCTTGTACCAGGAAGGCCTTTTGGAATCACACCACCAGAACCAAGGAGCAGGCAAATGGTGTACTGAACTGATTTTAGAATCAGACATCACAGATGTCTCCTCAGACATTATATGATCCATTATCCATCCACCTTCTTTTGTTTTGGTCTCTATTATTCCTAGAATTTGAGTCATCAATTCTAATCACACAGTCCTTTGGCTTTTCACTTATTTTGAACCTCTGGTTCATTCTTATTTCGTCTTCCTCTCTCTTCTTCCTGAGGGCCAGTGGCTGAGTGGTCAACGACATCAGTCCTTGTAGGATGGAGCCATCATACATGTTATAAAACTCTTTCTGAGGGATGTAGACATCTCCAGACAGCTGTGTTAGCTAGGGCGAGCTCCAAGTTCAGGTCCCCATCCTGAGAATAGCCTCCTGGAACTGTCACTGGCCAGGGCCTGGAGATTAGAAGCCGGAGGAGCACCTTGCCTTTGTCTTCAGCCCTGACAGACAAATAGGAGAAAAACTAGAAGGAAATATTGATGGAGTCTCCCTGGCAGGAATAGAGCATGGCAGTTTCTCTCTGGAGGTTTGCAGAGAGCTATGGCCATCTCCTGCCCAGACTTCAGTTCATCCCATCTCTTTCTCTGTTGTTGTTAAGTCCCTAAGTCATCTCTTTCGCAACCCCATGGGCTGCAGCATGCCAGGCTTCCTTGTCCTTCACCATCTCCCAGAGCTTGCTGAAACTTATGTCCATGAGTCAGTGGTGCCATCCAATCATCTCATCCTCTGTCATCCCCTTCTCTTCCTGCCCTCAGTCTTTCTCAGCATCAGGGTCTTTTCCAATGAGTCAGCTCTTCGCATCAGGTGGCCAAAGTATTGGAGCTTCAGCATCAGTCCTTCCAATGAATATTCAGGATTGATTTCCTAAAAACTGCCTCCGTCTAAAATCTGTCTTGTTTTTTCTCCTCAAATTGCATAGAGTAAGTTGATTTCTTTACAATAATAAAAAATGTTTGACTTTGAATCAAGAGATATAAAGTTTGAATCTTACTACTGTGTAAATTTCCACAAGTTATAGATCAAAGTGGCTGAATATTAGCAGTTGTGTCTGTTTCAATTGAACACTTAATCTCTCTGAGTTCCGGATTTCTCATTTATAATGGCCTGAGTACAACCACTCATCAGTTTATTGTGATGTGGATAATATGAGGAAGCATTGAATTTTTTTTTTTTTTTTACAATTCAGCTTGACAAATATTAAATATTTGTGTTTTGAGGCAGTATGTTGAGTGCTAGGAGTAGGACAGTCAGCCATATGTGGTCCTGACCTCATGTGGAAATGACAATATTTGGCAATGCCTGTCGTGTTCTTTAAGTGTCCTCTTCTCCCCTAATCAGATTGTTCAAGCATTGCGTCGGTCTCTCCTTGTACTGACCTCATTATATCCTAATTATCTATTCACCCAAAAAATGTAGCTCTTTGGGGCTCAAGAGTCATTTGCCAAAATGTCACACATTGTCCTCAGTAAATGTGGCTTGTTGAATGAATCTCTAATTCCTCATCATTCATTCTGAGATAGATTCTAGTGTCTTTAGGAATTCCCTCATGATGCTGTGGTAAAGAATCTGCCTGCCAATGCTGGAGACGCAAGAGACCAGGGTTTGATCTCTGGGTCAGGAAGATCCCATGGAGAAGGAAATAGCAGCCTACCTTAATATTCTTGACTGGGACATCCCTTGGACAGAGGAGCCTGGTGGGCTACAATCCATGGAGTCACAAGGAGTTGGACACGACTGAAGTAACTTAGCATCCAGCACGTGCACGTGTGTCTGGTCAGGGTTCTGCTGTTGCAATATTGATATGCATAAAGTGGTAGCAATTGGCAGCTTTCGTAAAGAGATGCTTTGCAACGTCTGCATGTTAAAAACCAAGGGTGGGGACTTCCCTGGTGGTCCAGTGGCTAAGGCTCTGCATTCCCAATGCAGGGCCCCCAGCTCCATCCCTGATCAGGGAACTAGATCCCACACTGAGTTCACATGCCACAGCTGAAGATCTCACATGCCACCGCTAAGACCTGGCACAGCCAAATAAATAAATAAGCATTAAAAAGAAAACATGGGTGCTTTGCATGAACTGTCTGCTTCCTCCTGGTTCTTCTCATTCATTTGACTCCCTTTCTGAGCACTGTGCTGAGACACAGTCAGCAAGTGTGTTCAGGGAGCACAAGCCTTCTGCACAAAAAACGACTCAGGGGAAATTCGTTCAGTGACTAGAAATCATCCTAAGTTTGGTTAGGTGATACAAAAATGTTTTGGCCTTATAGAGGAACGAGACTATTAAAATCTACTTAAATGCAATAATGCATGGAGTCACAAAGAGTGGGACAGGACTTAGTGACTGAACAACAGCCATAGTATTGGAGAAGTCGGTCAACTCCCAAGTCTCCACAGCACACACAAGATGTGCATTCCCCACTTGTCCATCATGGAAGGCTCCAGGTCACATAGAAATATTGCAAATGGGCTGGGGGCCCAAGGGCTTTGGGCTATTTCTGCCTCAGATTATTTTGATTTTTCCATTCAGTGCTGTCAGAAACTCAAGAACTGATCATTTGTGCTGGAAATAGCACAACTTCTGCCCTTTGTTTCGATCGCTTTGGCCGTGTTTGATTGGCGAATTTGATTGCTGGCCACAGAAAATTGCATTTGTGTCAGGAGCATTCTGAAGAGATCAATGTAGGAGGAAACCAGGCAAGATCAATTGTAATACCAAAGGACTAGGATAAAAAGTCATGCAACTCACGTGCCATCCTGTAGCTCTCTGTGTCTAAACATCTCCCAGATCATCTAGAGGAGAGGGGCATAACTCCATGTCCACGCACCTGACCTTACATAGAACATGTGCAAAGAGTGAGACAACCTGTAATCCTACAAAGAATTATGATAATTGCTCCACGTGTTTTCCAACTACTGTGTCGTCTCCTATAGACCCATTTTTAGTTGAATCTTCAATAGAAGTATATGAAAGTGACAGTTGCTCAGTTGTGTCTGATCCTTTTGCCCCCACGGATTGTAGCCCTCTAGGCTCCTCTGTCCATGGAATCCTCCAGGCAAGAATACCGAGGTGGGTTGCCATTCCCTTTTCCAGAGGATCTTCCTGATGTAGGGATCAAGCTCGGGTCTCCCACATTGCTGGCAGATTCTTTACCATCTGAGCCACCAGGGAAGCCCCTGCAATAGAAGCTTTGAGTGAAATCTCTCTATCATTGCCATTTTATGACCAAGGAATCAGAACTCTAGAGGTTAAGGAATTTGTTTTATGACTGTTCACGTGTGCCCAGGAGGTGGGGATGGGCATGTCTGTCTGACTGCTCCAGATCTATCCTTTTAACTATCTTTGTGTGTTTTCATTGTGTTTTTAAACCACGGCATTTTACGTCGTGAGAACACACATTGTGGTTGCTGCTGCCACTCCTGCTGTTTTAGTAATTCCACTGGATGTGTGTAGTGGGCTAGCCATTTCCTCATCTCCACGAGAGGACTCAGGGAACCTTGGAGGAGGTTTCTCAAACTCTTAAGACATGTGTAATAGTTGTATGCATGTGACTTTATAAAGTGATTTCCATGCCCACTATTACCAGCAGCTTATGAAGTAGGGCAAGTGTTATCAATTCCATTTTCTAAATGCTGACTAAAAAAATGCACAATATGAGAATTTTGAGTTAAGTTTTATTGGGGGCAAAATGAGGACTCTAGCTTAGGAGGCAGCATTTCAGATAGCTCTGAGAAATTGAAACTGCTCCAAAGAGGCAGGAGGGAGAGTTGGTATATGTGATTTTGGTGAAGGGGAGTGCATGTAATCAAGCACATATTTTTTGCAGAAGCTTTCTTCTGGTCATGAGGCCCACTCATCACTATGAAGGATTTTAATGCTTTTCTAGATATGAAGAGACACAAGAATTGGGCTCCTGAAAATATCTAACTATCTGAAGTCTTGTTCTACCAGTTCTTCCCTAAGCACAGAGTGCCTCATTTCTGCTCTCCACCCTGAGCTCCTTTCAGGGGTTGTTCAAAGTCAGCAACTACTGCAGCATCTGATTTAATCCTTGTAGAGGTAGATGGCAAGCACCCATGGCAAGCACCAATTTGTAGTTGACATAAGCGAAGAAAGTGAGTCTCAATGAATGTGACTGGTGCCCGGAAACTAAAGAGAGAAGCCCTCTGGCTACAGAGCTGCTGGTCTTTCCACTCCCTGCCCTTCTTTAAGGTAGCACATTTACTTTAACAGTAGCACAGCTTAAATGGGATGAGCCTTTTTCTTTTTTCCATTTTAATTAATTTTTATTTTTTAGTTTGTTTTGCTTTACAATACTGTATTCGTTTTGCTACACATTGACATGATCAGCCACGAGTGTACATGAACTCCCAATCGCCGACCCCCACCTCCCCCCTCCCGCCCCACACCATCTCTCTGGATTATCCCCGTGCCTCAGTCCCAAGCATCCTACATCCTGCATCGAACCTAGACCGGCGATTCATTTCACTTATGATATCATACATGTTGCACTGCCATTCTCCCAAATCATCCCACCCTCTCCATCTCCCACAGAATCCAAAAGGCTGTTCTATACATCTGTGTCTCTTTTGCTGTCTCGCTTACAGGTTTATCATTACCATCTTTCTAAATTCCATATTATGTGTAAGTATACTGTATTGGTGTTTTTCTTTCTGGGTTACTTCACTCTGTTGGACTGTCTCCATTCTGTCTCTCTTAAAAACATGAAACAGCAACAGTGGTCACCAAAACATTCCACAATGCTTTGGTCAAAGAGTGTGTCTTGTTTGATGATGGCTTATACACAGTTTGGCCCTGCCTACATTTGACCCTGCATGCGTGCAGGCCAAGTCTCTTCAGTCGTCTCCAACTCTGTGAACCTGTGCATTGTGGCCTCACCAGGCTTCTCCATCCACGGGGTTCTTCAGGCAAGAATACTGGACTGGATTGTTGTGCCCTCCTCTGGGGAATCTTCCCAACCCAGAGATTGAAGCTGAGTTTCTTATATCTCCTCTATTGGCAGGTGGGTTCTTTACTGTTAGCACCAGTTGGGAAGCTCACATTTGACCCTACCTAGCTCTTAATACTCCAGTACTCTTGGCTGGAAAATCCCATGGATGGAAGAGCCTGGTAGGCTGCAGTCCATGGCGTCGCTAGGAGTCTGACACGACTTCACTTTCACTTTCACTTTTCACTTTCATGCATTGGAGAAGGAAATGGCAACCCACTCCAGTATTCTTGCCTGGAGAATCCCGGGAACAGGGCAGCCTGATGGGCTGCTGTCTATGGGGTCGCACAGAGTCGGACACGACTGAAGTGACTTAGCAGCAGCAGCAGCAGCAGCAGCTCTTAATAGAGAGAGCTGCCTGAACAGAGAGAGATGTGAGATAGAGGCTTCCACTGGCTACTAGACTACCAACTCCTTGATTCAGATAATTAACGGTTTAGTCTCATCATGCTTTATTGCCAAAAAATGTTTATTTATGGCTTCCTGCTTTCTAGACCCTCAGCTGGGCACTGAACAGATGGCTGACCTTGAATAAGTCATGGAACTTCTCTGGGCTTTGATCTTGTGGTCTGTTAAATAGAGGTAATAGTGGTCCATTCCCTAAGTCAAATAGAATAAAATTGCATCGTGGATGTGAACTGATGATGCAAAGTAGTCAATCCTGTACTTATATATTACATTGAGCTCTCAAAAATGTTTGGTGATGGGTTGGCAAATGAAGAACATGATTTTCTATACCCCCCAAGTGGTAACGGAAAACAGTGCTGAAAAAGTGACATCGTGAACTCAGGTGTGTTGGATGAAGGCTGAGCAGGACGGTGGTCGCTGTGTCCCTCTTTTCCCCTCTGGGTGGAAGGGGCTGCCTTGGCAGGATTTATCCATTCATCTCTGCTTTTGAAACTGCTTGCTCAGAATGGTGTGATCTCTATGGCATCTTCTCCTTTCTCTTTCTGACAGTGACTCTTTGAAATATTATTTTTGCTTCCTCGACGGCAGGGCTATGTAATTGATGGCCTGTCTGGGTTGCTGAAGCCCTGCATTTAAACCATGCTCGCCTTGGCTCCTCCGCCTGTGAGTTCATTACTTTTTGAAAAGCCTCACGTCTGCTTGTGTTCAGATGATTGTTACTCTGGAGAGGGAGGTGATTGTCAGGCAGGAGGAGGAACATGGAGCAGAATTCACGATAATCAAATCATCTCTTGTCCTTAGATGGATATTTCTGGGTAACAGGACTTCACGTTTATCTGATGTGGCTGTTCTGAACTAGGGGACTAATGACCTGCACTTTGCCCACAGCATGCCAGAGGGGCTCTGCCACTTTCAGTCTTGGGATGTGGGAGGCTGCAGCTTTGCAAATAAAGTGGGTAATGAAAGTGTCCAGTCAGGTACTCGAGGATGATTTAGTGCAGAATATATACATGTAAGATTTTTAATTAAAGGTGTGGGATACCCTTGGTTCTCACTGATCGGGAAGGTGGAGGGCACATTTCCTCCTCCCCTCAGCCCGGGGTTTTCTCTCCTTTCTGCAGAGATCACCATGTCCCTCAGCCCTGCTCTTTCAGCCCATTGGTTCCCCCACATACATCCAGACCCTGCCTCATGTTGTCCTGCTTTGTAAGCAATAGGGCCTCAAGTCTGGTAAAGTCAATCAAGTTTGTAGAAATTTAGAATATCCCACAGCCTAGTCTTTATGGCAAGTGAAGAGTAATGTCTTCAGTTTGCCAGAGATGGGATTCAGAGACTGACTGCTGGGAGGGGTTGTGAGAGGTAGAACCGAGAACTTCTCTGAGACTTCCTTCTCAGCCTGAAACAAACAAACAAGCCCATTCTCTAAGACTGAAATTAACTGCCTTCTTGGAGAATCCATCTTTTGAGATTCCCTTTCTGCACTCATCCCATTTCAAGCAAGCAGCTGGGCTTTGTCCTTCAACTTTCAAAGATATTTGTTCCTATTATGACTTCAGCGTCCCTTACACTGTTCCAGGATTATTCATTTCATGGGTGCTTCCTTCGCCCTCATCCCACTCCTAACAGGAGCCAGGCAGGTTTCTTGTTTATTTCTGTATAATCGCTTTTCAGTGTAGTCCTGGCATATTCTTGACAAGAAAGAAAGGTTCAGTGTATGAATCCATGGAAGGACTTCATTGGTCAAAGCACATTCACATCATCTCTGCAGCTGCATGCCACTGTGTGCCAAAGCGAGTCTACATGCTGTGGAGAAGGCATGTTCATTCATCTGTTCTCAGGAAGCTCACATGGCTTCTCACCCAGGGAGAGAGGGAGCCAGGTTCTGCATCTTAGGTGGGCCTGTTTGCACAAGGGTAGGGCTTCCTCAATGGCTCAGATGGTAAAACATCTGTCTGCAATGCAGGAGACCCAGGTTCGATCTTTGGGTTGGGAAGACCCCTGGAGAAGGGAATGACAACCCACTCCAGGATTCTTGCCTGAAGAATCCCATGGACAGAGGTGTCTGGTTGGCTGCAGTCCATGAGGTTGCAAAGAGCTGGACACAACTAGGTAACTAACACACACAGGTGATAAAAAGAAAGCATTTGTAAAAGATGGGTTTTGAGCATTTTGGTCAGTTATAGAGATAGAATCATCCTTCAAAGATAAAAAAGAACACACACGTAAAAAAATTAGTTTCAGGAAGAGTTTTCATCTCTGTAGGAGATTAAGTGCTTTTAAGTTGAAGGCAGTTTCTTTCCCTTTTGTAAGATCATGAGTAGAAGACACTCATGTCTCGTCATTTGAAGGGTGTACAACTAGATTATATAAGTAACAAAAGATATCATGCATACAGTGGTGTTTAACAAATAAATATTTGAAAGATTTTTCTCTATAATGTCAAAAGACTTTCCAAATAAGACTCCAAGGGGTAGACTTCCTCACAGATTAGGCTTGGCGTGTGGTATTATATTGATATACACCTCAGTATTCTGGGAGTGAGGAAGGATTTAGGCTCTCTGAATCCCAGTCAAGTATATGAGTCTAAAGTCTATTGTTTCCTTGTTGCTCAGCCTTCTCCTTGATGCATTCCTCGCTAGATTGTGTGGGTTATAACAGCCTAAAGCTCAGAAAAGTGGAGATGATTATCAGAATTTGAAATGCTGTGACATTTTGCTGCCAAGAAGTAATTGATTTATTAGAGACATTACAATACATGCACAATTCAACTTAAGAGATTCCTTTGAACTTGTTCAGTATCAAATCCTGTGGGAGACTAATTTCTTTCAGAACCATGGAGAGTAACTCCCTTTCATTCTGATTCCATTGGCCTTGGAGAAGTAAATTCCAATCCAGTGGCCACTGTATGACTCAATTTCATAGCTTTAGCAATTCCAGCTGGTGAGTACCAGAATGTTAATGCGTTATTGTGACCTTATGTTGCCACACAGTGGAGTGAGGGACAGGATAGGATGACTATATCATTATCCTTACTATCATTTTGTTGTGAAACATAAGGATAATACCTTACAGCAAGTCAGATAAAATACAGAACATTTCAGAAGACATTTGAATTTTTCCTAACAAGCAACTTCTTAGTAATGCTGTACTTCAAAACTCTATGCGAGGAGCTATAATTGAGTTCAGTGGATCCACACCTGAGCAATGAACCAAGCAGACTAACAAAATGCTTAGAGCTAATGAAAATCTTGTTGTTGAAAGCAGTGAAGCCCCAGTGGGCCACGAGGTAAAATACTGGGAAGATTAGGCTCTCTGCCTTAATGGTTGAGAACTAATATTATACTTATCCTAACCAGCTAAACCTCTAGTCAATTCCCAGTTGCTTTGGGCATCTGTTCAAAATCTTTTTAAAAATAGAGACACAGTCTTAATCTAGGATACTGTTTGCTTCTTTATTCAGTATTTACTGTTTATTAATTTTCCAGAGTGACTTTATTACTTCTCATGCACATGGCAAAATAAGTGAAAACTACTAAAGGAATAATTCAGAGCCTTGGCTGAGTAACTCACATTAGACTGGAGTATAGAAGACATATGCATGTTGGCGGGGTAGTGGGATGAGTTGGGAGATTGGAATTGACAGATATACGCTACTGATACTATGTATAAGATAGATAACTAATGAGAACCCACTTTATAGCACAGGGAGCTTCATTCAATGCTCTATGGTAATCTAAATAGGAAGGAAATCAGAAAATAGGGAATACACATACTCATATAGCTGAATCACCTTGCTTTATAGAAGAAACTAACATAACATTGTAAAGCAACTATACTCCAATTAAAATAAATAAACATTTCTGGTTACAGCATTAAAAAAGAACACATATCCATATTGATGCCGGAATTTAAAATAGTTATAGAACGTAATATGATATCCGTTCAGTTCAGTTCAGTTCAATTCAGTTCATTTCAGTTCAGTCTCTCAGTCATGGCCGACTCTTTGCGACCCCATGAATCGCAGCACGCCAGGCCTCCCGTCCATCACCAACTGCCGGAATTCACTCAGACTCACATCCATTGAGTCAATGATGCCATCCAGCCATCTCATCCTCTGTCATCTCCTTCTCCTCCTGCCCCCAACCCCTCCCAGCATCAGAGTCTTTTCCAATGAGTCAACTCTTTGCATGAGATGGCCAAAGTACTGGAGTTTCAGCTTTAGCATCATTCCTTCCAAACAAATCCCAGGGCTGATTTCCTTCAGAATGGACTGGTTGGATCTCCTTGCAGTCCAAGGGACTCTCAAGAGTCTTCTCCAACACCACAGTTCAAAAGCATCAGTTCTTCGGCACTCAGCTTTCTTCACAGTCCAACTCTCAGATCTATACATGACCACAGGAAAAACCATAGTCTTGACTAGACGGATCTTTGTTGGCAAAGTAATGTCTCTGCTTTTGAATATGCTGTCTAGGTTGATCATAACTTTTCTTCCAAGAAGTAAGCATCTTTTAATTGCATGGTTGCAGTCACCTAGGTCTCAGGTAAAATGCACTTCATGTCATCAGTAGGGAAACCGTCTTCTTATAACTAAGGAGATTTGGATCATCAGAACAGCGTCACTTGCCTGAGGCCTCAGGAATAAACATGTGGATTATGCTTGGGACTTGTTTGGGAAAAGAAAAAAAAAAACAAAGAGGACAAACTTTAATATGATGTACGTTGTCTGTTTTTTTTATTATTATTATTATCTGGAAAAGCTGCAATGTGTCCTTCCTACTTAACAAAGCATTCATACAACTGAATATCATTCTCTTTCTCCCTTTATTCAAAAGAAATTTAAAGCTTATAATCAGAATGTATGCTGGCATTTATGATTGCCTTTTGAGGTATGTATTCTGCTTTCCTTGGACCTTACTCTGTGTGTTTATCTTGCTCTTTAATTTTGTGTGTTCATTGTAAGATGCCTCAAATTTATTATGGAGATTGTGGAATATAAATAATTATGAATAACTTGGTAAAGATACATATATATATATATATACACACACATAATGTAGCGTGATAAACATATGTATGACATAAATTATGTATAATCTAATGTTGTTTTAATTATGCCCTGGGCCACTGATGACTCGTGCTTTATATACATGTGGATCATTTGTTTATTTTAAAAGTTCAGTGTGAAGGAGGATTGCTCATCATTTGTCCATCAAGAAAACATGATGGGGAAGAAGGATATTAAAAATTAAATCAAAGTAATAAGAATTTCATTAGTGTAGATGTTGGCCATCTAAGAGAGGCAAGATTTTTATTGAGAACAGAAATGTTTTTTAAATATTATGGGAAAATTTGAGTTATTAGAATTTAACATTTAACTTATCAGTTGGATTAATGGATTCAAAGCAAAGAAAAACTTGGGCGTTTCAGTTATTCAATTCAAACAGTTACATTAATTAAGGAAGCTGAATTCACTTTTTGTTCCCAATTTTATTTATTTTGCCATTCATTTATTGAGTACCTGCCATGCTCCAGGCGCTCTGTATTGTCTGAGTATGATGAGAAAAAGAGAACTGCTTTTCTCATAGAGTTTTCAGGAGGCTCCACCCTTGTTGTAAGATGCTGGAGAAACAGAACAGAGGGTCAAAATTGACCTGGTTCAAGGTGGAGGAGTCAGGGGAGACTTCTAGATTGGGTCTAGAGGAGTTAGCTGTGTGAAGATTGAGACTCTGTCAATCCAAGGAACCAGAATGGATGCAAAAGGAAATTCTGGGGAGAGGCGACTGGCACAAAGATCCTAATACAGTTTATTGATGTCAGTGCTTGAAAGATTGGGGTGGGTAGGCAAAGACTGAGTCAGTTTGACTGTGTGATGCCCATGGGTGTGTGTGAGAGAGAGTGACTGATTGCTTGACTGGGTACCTCACAGTAAAGCATAAGCTTGCTGAAGCTACTCATGCCGCTCCTGAAGGTCCTTGCTTGGTACACTCGGCTAAAGATGATACACACTGCTAACCTGAATGAAAAGGGAATACTTTAAAATATTATAAGCCAAGGAAATTTGCATTTCTGAAAAGATAAGGAAGTATTTTGAAAGACGTTCTGGACAGAACTGGCATCCTCTACTCTGGTCATTTCAGGGTACCAGTGAGGATGGCTTGAATTAAGGTAATTTGCTGCGATGATGGGGAAGGTAGTACAGACTTGAATGCTTTTTTCACCAGTAAAGACCCATGGGATTCAGTGACTCATATGGAAGGTAAGGAAACTGAAGAAGAATGGGAAAAGTCCTTGATTGTGGAATAGTGTAGCATAATGGTTTAGCACTAAGAGCTGACTGGCTGTGTTAAAATCAGACTGTTTGATCACGACACGTGTCTTAACCTCTCTGTGTCTCAATTTTTCACCTGAAATCAGAAGTGGTAATAATAGAAATGTTATTTCGCATGCACTTTCAGAAAGTTATTGGAAAATCTGATACTCTTCCTTAAATCTTCTTAAAGGCCCATGAATACCTGTTTAAGAGCTTTTAGAATATATTATAAAAGGAAGACTGATTGGGTTTGGAGAGAAAGGTGATTCATTCAGTATGGAACTTCACATTCACTTTGTATCATGTATTCACAGTCTAATAAATTATTTCCTAACCTGTGGAGATGAAAGAGAATAAGAACATCCTTAAGGAGGATGAAATTATCCAGTAGATGTTGGAGATGATTAGCAAGGGCATTTGGGAGGCAGAGAGAAGTTGACAGTCATGTTAAGTCAAACATGGCTTTTAAAGAAGCTACTAAACAGTGATGGATTATTATTAAAGGCAGAGATTAGCCAAGAAGTGAAGCAGGCAACTTCAAAGGAACAAGAAAAATGGAAGAAAATGTGTTTAAATCTTTAAAGAAAAAGGACAAATGATAAAAATTTTATATAACTGAACAGCTTCCCCTAAACAAGTAGTTCTGATCTGCCCTGGATTCCAGGAATGGAAGCTCTAGGTTTCCCAGGCCAGAGGAGGAAAAAAAAATCTTCTCATAATTTTCCATAAAGTGTGTCCTGAGCAGCTGGACACAAACAAAAGGACCTGAGTTCCTAATTTCTTATAAATCTGACACTTTATCATCACCAAAGTAAGAGTCCACAGCATCACCTCCCTCCCCTGGTCTCCTTTGTTGTTCAGCTGCAAAGTCTTGTCTGACTCTTCAAGACCCCATGGACTGTCGCACGCCAGCCTTCCCTGTCCTTAATGTCTCCCAGAGGTTGGCTCAAACTCATGTCCATTGAGTCGGTGATGCCATCCAACCATCTCATCCTCTGTCACCCCCTTCTCCTGCCCTCAATCTTTCCCAGCATCAGGGTCTTTTCCAATGTGTCAGCTGTTCAGATCAGGTGGCCAAAGTATTGGAGTTTCAGCGTCAGCATCAGTCCTTCCAGTGAATATTCGGGGCTCATTTCCTTTCAAGTTGGCTACTGAATTGAGTATGGCAAAGCTCTGTTATCAGATGTCTCTCCACCGTTTTCTGCTGCTACCAGTACTGGGCAAACATGGGCCCCTTTCCTGGAAGAGTTTCAGTAAAAAAGAAGAAGGAGAGGGAGAAGGGAGAAAGAAGAAGAAGGAGTGGGAGAGGAAAGAAGTGATACGTTTGGTCCTCCACTGTGTGGATATCATTTATCATCTGACGCTATAAATTAAGACTACTCATTTTATTTGAGGATCTCAAAGTAAGTTACTCAAAGTAAGGTATACTGTTCCTCTAAGGATACCAGTAATTTCTTATCATCAGCTCCCAGGGCATCTTTTCAGTATTCTTTCTGCTGAAATTGATGTCTTTGCCACCGCTCTTTTTTGATCTTTTTTTCTCATTTTTCATGAAACAACTCTCTCCTGACATTCACCCAGCTCTGACCCACTCCATCTAAGTCCCCTTTGTTTAATAACCTAAATCCTTCTCATAAATCAAAAATGCCGACTTTCCTCTGGATTTCAACTTTGAGCTTCTTCCCTTCGTGTTTCCCCAGGTGATGCTATCAACCATGACATGAGCTGGAGATCCTGACGTGGGCAGACATCAGAGTGTGCCCACTTCTAAATTCCCATATGATTACAAGCTGTCTAGGGAACATCTTAACCTGTATTCTTGAAGACAACTTGGACTCAACATATTTCAGACTCTTATTATCTTCTGTACCTAGCTGGGTTCTTGTTCTCAGTCAACAGAAATGGACTCAGTTTGACCTAACAGAAGAGAAATTGATTGCAACTATGTTGTAGAACTCAGGAAATTGACAGAGGGCTGATTTAAAAAAATGGGAAAGAGGTCGATATGCAGGAAAAAAGATCACAATACAAGAAGAGTCTTGCCAGGGCATTGCGGCCACCACGGCTAACATAGGGGCTGTTCTTGGCACTACTTGTGGTCCTTATGACACCTTTGAGCACCAGGCATCCCAACAAGAATGGCTTCCACACTGTCCCTGCCTCTTTTCATCACTCAATATAGAGGCAGAGTTCTTGAGAAGAGCACCTAGCTTGCAAAGGCCAGGCAATGTGCCCATTCTCCAGCTACTGGAGTGGAAGAGCACAGCTGTTTGGTCTTACCAGATGTCAGACTAGACTCACACTGTCTAGGGTTTCTGATATTTAGGAAAAAGCTTCAGAGTCCAAGTAATAGCTTGAAAGAATGGGAAATGCACACTGCGTGTTCCGTAAGATAAATCAGCCCCTCTGGTATTTCTCATCTCAACAAATGACACTGACATGCATTCCATCAACAAAGCTCAGAATCATCTGCAACTATTTTGTAAAAGAAAAGAAAAAAGTCTCATCATTTATTTACTGGCTATACCATGAAGCATGGAGGATCTTAGTTCCCCCACCAGGGATTTAACTTGTGCTTCCTTCTATGGAAACATAGAGTCCTAACCACTGGACCACCAGGGAAGACCCAAGTATGTCTTTCCTTTATGGTAATGCATCTACTTTGTTGGTGTTGTTTAAGTCACTAAGCCTTAAAATTTTATTTACAAAATAGAACGTAACTCATTTCCACTCTACTTTTTCTCTTTAGATCAACTTATGTCATTTCCAGAGGGCTTTAAATGCTTTCACCCCAATGATGGGGTGAATGGTATAAAGGCTGTGAATGCCGTGTGTACAATCATACTTCTGTCAGTTACTACCTGGGTGACCTTAAGCACTTTCCCTCACCTTGCTCTGTGTTGTATATTGAATAATGTTAATAATAGTACTTGTCACCTAGAATTGCTGCAATGACTGGTTGAGGCAGTCTGGTTAAATCACTGTGAGTGCTTACAAACAATAGTCATGCCCTACAGGTCAGGTAAGGCTGAAAATGAAGAGCGGTGGTGGTGAGTTGATGATGATGATAATAATGGTGGTAGTAATGGTAGTAACTTCCTCTGACTACTACTGTCTCCAGTATGCAGTCTTTATTGCTATCAGCATTATCTTTCCAAAGTAAGAATTTGATTTTGCTATTGTCCTGCTTGGAATCCTTTGGTGGCTTCCATTTCCTCTGAGATAAACTCCAAACTCTTTAGTAAGATATAGAGATTCCTGCAAAAGGGGACCCTGAATTATTTTCCTACTTCTGTCTTCTGCCACTTGTCATCACTCATGTTATCATAGAGAAAGATGGATCAACTCATCTCTCAGCATTTTACAAATTTTACTTCTAGTGTTCACACACAGGCTGTTTCTGCCTCCCGTATAACCCTCTCCTTTGCAGCCCTGGAAGACCAAGCACATGATGGCTATGCATTTCCCCTCTGCCCTCCTCCCTGTGTGCCCATCACAGTTGGTCCATGCTCATGACATGGTGAACATACAGAGTGTTTGTTCCATAGACTGTCAACAAATTCTACACCTGCTGCTGTGCCCTTTCCCTGAGTGTTCCTGTCTTACTCATTTCTGCTTCTGTTTTGTGGAACTGGCACACTGTAGGTACTCAGGGAATGGCTATTCGACTCCTGTATTAATGAACACATTTGTGAGGCCTCCGTGAAGACCCAGAGGAGCCCAGGAAGAGGTGCTACAACTTGCTCCCACTGAGTGCACTGTGTCCCACCAGCTACACTTGGCAGTGGAGTGGACAAGCAGAGCATTTGAGGACCTTGATTCCTGCAGCTCTGCCTTAATTGTTTCCAGTAGGTGCTTGGCCCATGCACCTTGCTAGATATTAATACTTTAACAGAATATCGGGAAGACACACTCTTTTTCTGAAGGAATTTTCATTTCAGAAGACTCTAGTCTACTTCTTTAGTAGATTAGCAGATGTCATCCGTATGGGACTCTGGAGCCAAATTTGCAATCACCATTAAGGGGAAGAGCCCAAAGACTGTGCATTTCCTAGTACAATATTCTGAAACTGCTATCACTTGCCTTTATAAACACAGGTGCCATATGAAAAAGCTCTATGTTCCTTGGAAGAACCAGGACAAGTGTGTTTTCTCTGGATTTAAGAAGCTGTAGAAATTTGCCTCCCTTCCTGCCAAAATAAAGTCACACACCCTAATCAGGCTAACTGCCACTCTCTTTATTGTATTTGAAAACAGTAAGTACTATTGGATGAAACTAAATTATCTAATTGGAAGAGAGAACAAGAGACCAGCTGAGTTTAGAATATAATTCTTATGATTTTTAATTATTGAAAAAGTATAATTTTATATAAATGCATGGACTTTCTATTTGTTGAATATGCCACACTACCCAGAAAGAATTCCCTGGAAGTATTAAGTTCTGGGGACCAGTGTTGGGAAAATCCTGGTGTAAAATGCTTCCATGGTCTGATTTGAGAATGAAGGATTTTAGCAAGTACTTGGAAATTATAAATCATTCTCTAATTAACAAATGTGCTACAGCGGAGATAGCCCCATCATGTCATGAATCTGAAAGAATTGCATGGGTTTCCTATAGTCAGAGCAAACACCCTCAAGTTCTCCATTGCCACAGGGCAACCATTACTGCTCTAGAATATGATGCCTCTACTCTTTTATCCTCCTGCAGTGACAGCACCCTTGCCTGTGAGCTGCTTAATGAATGTTATGTATCTTAGCACTGTGGAAAATCATTTGATCTCAGCATCTCCTATGCATGCAGTTGAACTAAAATAAGAGGATTCTGTACATCAAATATTTTATTTTTGACAGCCTCTCTGGAAAGGACTGAGTGTTGGGATAACCTGGTATTTTCTGCCTTATATCCTGTGTCCACTCACCAAAGTGGGTTTCTGTTACCTCTAAGACTTTCCAACAACTACTGGCTAGGTAGACCAGATGGCTTGAGAAGAGCTTCTCTTTTTCTGTTCATGTAGGAGGGAACAGGAAGTTAGTTCCTTTGCCTGCAGACATGCTGCACTGTGGATCCTCCTGTCCTGGCAGTAAAGCTGGTGTAGCCCTTGATTACACCTGAAGTTCGATCTTGACCGAGAGTACCTGAAAGGAAAGCCCAGAGAAGAACAAGCTCCCGAAAACATCAATGCTGCATTTCTTTAATTTCAGTCAGTACGGTCATGCAGTCGTGTCCAACTCTTTGCGACCCCATGAATCACAGCACGCCAGGCCTCTCTGGCCATCACCAACTCCTGGAGTTCCCTCAGACTCACGTCCATCGAGTCAGTGATGCCATCCAGCCATCTCATCCTCTGTTGTCCCCTTCTCCTCCTGCCCCCAATCCCTCCCAGCATCAGAGTCTTTTCCAATGAGTCAACTCTTCACATGAGGTGGCCAAAGTACTGGAGCTTCAGCTTTAGCATCATTCCTTCCAAAGAAATCCTAGGGCTGATCTCCTTCAGAATGGACTGGTTGGATCTCCTTGCAGTCCAAGGGACTCTCAAGAGTCTTCTCCAACACCACAGTTCAAAAGCATCAATTCTTCAGTGCTCAGCTTTCTTCACAGTCCAACTCTCACATCCATACATGACCACAGGAAAAACCATAGCCTTGACTAGACGGACCTTTGTTGGCAAAGTAATGTCTTTGCCTTTGAATATGCTATCTAGGTTGGTCATAACTTTTCTTCCAAGGAGTAAGCATCTTTTAATTTCATGGCTGCAATCACCATCTTCAGTGATTTTGGAACCCCCCAAAATAAAGTCTGATACTGTTTCCACTGTTTCCCCATCTATTTCCCATGAAGTGAAGGGATTGGATGCCATGATCTTCGTTTTCTGAATGTTGAGCTTTAAGCCAACTTTTTCACTCTCCTCTTTCACTTTCATCAAGAGGCTTTTTAGTTCCTCTTCACTTTCTGCCATAAGGGTGGTGTCATCTGCATATCTGAGGTTACTTCTCCAACACCACAGTTCAAAAGCATCTCTTTGGCTCTCAGCCTTCTTCACAGTCCAACTCTCACATCCATATATGACCAGAGGAAAAACCATAGCCTTGACTAGACAGACTTTAGTCAGCAAAGTAATGTCTCTGCTTTTGAATATACTATCTAGATTGGTCATAACTTTTCTTCCAAGGATTGATGCTTTTGAACTGTGGTGTTGAAGAAGACTCTTGAGAGTCCCTTGGACTGCAAGGAGATCCAACCAGTCCATTCTGAAGGAGATCAACCCTGGGATTTCTTTGGAAGGAATGATGCTAAAACTCCGGGAGTTGGTGATGGACAGGGAGAACTGGCGTGCTGGGATTCATGGGGTTGCAGAGTTGGACATGACTGAGCGACTGAATTGAACTGATGATGCGTTTATTTTCTATTGACTATTCCTCTGCCACTTATTATTTTTGCAGAAAGTTCTTGGCTACTTCTTTTCTAGTCCCCACATGAACTTTAACATCTGGTGTCCCCCTCCAAAAAAAAATTTTGTTGGTATTTTGGGGGAACTGCATTAATTTTATAGCTTTTTTTTTTAAGGAAGATGGATAGATTAATTCTTATCTAAGAACTTAGTATGATCTCGTTTTGTTTTTTTTTTTTAAAGGCCTATTGCTACCATGACTCTGCCAGATTATTAGATTTCAAAACCCTTGGCCTATTAATCTGTCTTGAAGTCACTTTGGAACACCATATACTCCTCTCTTATTTTTAGGAATTATTGTTTGTCTATGAGTTGCTATACAGTAAGTCCTCTACATATGAACCTTCAAGTTATGGACTTTCAAGGATTCAAACTCGTTCTCAAATCCAATCACATTCACGTGTCAGGCGTACACTGACGTGTGCGTGCATCCTCTACAGGTGGTTGTGATTTGTGTACTTTACAGCACTGCGGTAGTACAGCATCTTTATTTCAAGCCAGATCTGCAAGAGGGCGACTTCTCTGTGCAATGTGAGGAGCTTACTAACGAAGACCCAGTGGAACTGGAGGCCCGGAGAAAGAATGAAGAGAGACCACGAGGAAGGAGAAGTAACTGAAGAACCAAAGAGAACGCACGACGCAGGAGATGGAAGGGGATTTTCTTGAAGGCACAGTTAGTTGTTGAATCACAGGACCCAAATGTGGAACAGCACAGAGTTTGCAGCAACCATTCAGAGTGCAGCCCAGTGCTACTGTGTCATCCATGATGAGGGAAAAAGAGCTACTACCCAGACATACTGATCATTTTTGCAAGAGGATAGAGAGAATTGAAACCAGCAAGGAGCCGGAACTTGTGCCATCAATGTCAAATGAGAAAGTGCAGCCTGCCCTCCATCTCCTGTCGCTGCCGATCCTTCGGTTCTGCCATCTCCCACCGCCTCCCCAGTCAGTAACTCTTCTCGCCTCTTCACTCCATGCCAGCTCCTGTGTGCCAGCTGTTGTACTATACTGCGTACTTTTTAAGGTACTGTACTATAAGATTAAAAACATTTATTTTTTGTGTTTGCTTTTCATGTATTATTTGTGTGAGAAGTATTACAAACCCATTACAGTACAGTACTATATAGCCAAGTGTGTTAGTTGGGTACCTAGGCTAACTTTCTTGAACTTAGGAACAAATTGGACTTAAGAATGCACTCTCAGGATGGAACTCTTTCATATGTAGGGACTTATTGTATAAAAAATCATCCCCCAAATAGTGGCTTAAAACAACCACCAAATGGTTACTTGCTCGCAGTTCTGCAATCTGAGCTGGGCTCAGCTGGATGGTTTTTCTGGTCTTCTTGCTGGTGGTCACTCATGTGGCTGCATTCAGCTGGCAGGTTGGCTGAAGGCTGGGTTCCTCTGGGACTTGGGATGGTCAAGCGTCTCCCTCTTTCCCTATCGTCTCAGTGGCTCTCTCTTTCCAGATGGACTTCCCATGTGATTTCTCCAGCAGGGTAGCTGATCTCTTCACACAGTAGCTCAAGGATCTTCAAACTACAAAAGCAGAAATGTCCAGGTCTTCTTGGATTTAAACCTGGAGCTGGCACAATAGCACCTGTACTATGTTCTTTTTGGATAGATACAGGGACCACTGCAGTGGAGTTTTTTGTTTTATTTTACAGTCTGCTCGCCTGTACAGTACTGTACTAGGCTGCTATTGCTAAACTGTACCAGACTACACTAGATTGTGGTAGTACAGGCTACTAGACTGTACTGGAGGCGGGAGGAGAAGGGGCCGACAGAGGATGGGATGGCTGGATGGCATCACCGACCAATGGACATGAGTGTGAGCAAGCTCCAGGAGTTGGGGATGGACAGGGAGGCCTGGTGTGCTGCAGTCCATGGGGTCGCAAAGAGTCAGACACGACTGAGCGACTGAGCTGAACTGAAACTGCACTATATTTTATTAAAGTAGGTCCTGGGCCAAGTCAGGTTTAAGAAGGGGTTTGAGGGTGAGATCTCTACAAGGGCATGAATGCTGGAAGATATAGTTCATGATGGGACACCGAAATGACGGACTACCACAATAGTCTTAAAATTCTTCAATGAGCACTAAATCCCCAGGATCTAACCCAGTGCTTGGCATCTGTTGAATGAATACTGCTGAAGCATCTGGCTGATGCTGCATGTATAAATAGCACCACTGGAATGTGGAAACTCAGGTTCTGAAGGCAAAGTCTGAGCAGCCACCTGCGAAATCACACTTACAACAGTACCACTTGTTTGCTGATGTCTTGAGATGTGTGGGGCCTCCTGCACATCTGTGAGACACCATCCTCCTTCTCAAAAGGCATCACCGATTATTATATACTTCTTGAGAATCTATTCAAAATACACACGAGTCAATAAATAAATTGCAGCACTTACATTCTGTGGAAACAAAGGGGAAGTTCTTTGAGGAGAGTGATTAGCATGGAAGGAGACCAGAGATTTCACTGTTCTGGTTAGTCAAGGAAGATTTCCTGGAAGAGGTGGTTTCAGGAACTCTACGAATAATGGGGAAAGATTGAGGTCGACTGGGGGATATTCTGAACAAATGATACGACCTTAAAAAAAAATCCAAGACACCAGAGTAAGATGGATGAAAGGAGTGACGAACAGCTGTTTGCAAAGAGCGAAAGGCCAATTCAGGAAGGAGTTTGGCGGAACAGTCCAGCCACCGCCTGCAAAAGTTGGGCAGTGCCTGGGACATTTCTGCAAAGTTTGAGCATTTCTGCAAAGGTTAAATCTGAGACTTGCTGTCACTACACTGGGACCCTCTTCCATCTGTCTTCCCTGTTACTTCTAGAAGGATCAGGTCAAGGCACAGAGGTGAATATGGCTGGATCTCTCAGGCTCATGGGTAGCAGTGCACAGCCTCAAAGAGTGTGTAAAATTGGCTTCCCTGGAAAGAAAGGAAACTAGGAGGAGGCAAGATGGGAGAGCCTCCAGTTAGCTAGAACTCAGGGCCCTCCTGAAACCAGAGCTCCTTGAAGAACATAATCCTCTGGGTGGCCCTCCTGCCAGGAACACACAGTGAGAGGCAGAGTGAGGTCTCTCAGGTCTGTTCTTTGTGACCCTTCCTTTCATGATGAATGTGGGGGGAAGTGACTGGGGAGTGGGCAGGAGGCCTGGGTTAGTTTTCCTACTCCATCCACCTCCCCCAAGTAACCAGCTAATTCCTAGAACTGCCTTTGCCATTTGTGGCTCTTATTAGCAAACACACTCTTGAGTCAGACAACCAGTAATACTGTCTGAAAGCCAGTAAATATTGGCCATATGTAGAATCCTAAGCCAGGTTCCATGAGAGGGCACATAAAATCAGAAGTGAGAGGAAGGCCCAAAGGTCATCTGATCTAGCCCTGTGCTCTCAGAAAGGAGAATAAGCAGGTCAACCAGTTGTCAGGAAAAACAGCCTCTTCAAAGGTTTCAGGGAAACTGCAACTCTTTGAGGCATAAATAAAATAACTGAAAAAGAGACTCAGTGCCAAAGAGAAAGAGCCTTATGATTCACTCCAGAAAAGAGCAGGTCGAGGGTGCAGTGGTTTGTTTAGTTCTGTGGAAGATTCTCAGGCAGGGGAGACTTGCCAGCGCTCCTCTGCCTCTGCTAGGGAGAGAACAAGAGGAAATGAGTTTGAAGGACAGCATGTGGAACCGAAAATAAACATGAACTGCTGACCATCAGCGGAATTAGGTCCTGGAACACTAAGGGTGGGTAGAGACTCTTCATTTAAAAAAAAAAGAAATCTATCAGGTATACTTTGTCTAAACAGGAGTCAGAAAGGATCTAGAACAATCTTGCCAAGGTCTTTCAATGCTTCAGCAGTTCTTACTGAGAAAGGGATTATGGGCAAATTGATTACAATAAAGTATTTTAATTAGTTATTAATTAAATATATAATAGTTTGTGGAGAGTTGTCCATTTCCATGCATAAGAAAATGCATCAGAATTTAAAAAGTATACTTCTTAGCTGTTTTGCTACTGTGAGAATATTTCATGTGTCATTGATGCAGAAATCACTTTGTAGCATGAGTTTATCAATATTCTGAATAACTCATCCTTCCAATCTGTTGTGTAGGAGATATTTCTGCTCACAGAATTGGAAGTTTTTCTAATGTACCACTTTTGGTGAATTTGGTTGTTCAAGATGGAATTTTAACAAATGTTCACTATGTGAGCTAGAATGTTACTACAGGAGACGCACATTGCCTACAAGCCAAGACACAGGCATAAAGAAAACGACAAGACAGTCCTGGTCTGAATCACCAACGAGAGAGCGCCTCACTTGTTTCCCAGATGCGTGCGCTTTGATACCAAGCCACCCATCATCTGCCGCCTGTTAGAGCACGCACGATGGAAGAGGGCCGTCACTCCACTTGGAGTGATGAAGAACGTCTCCACAGAGAAGGCATTTGAGCCATATTTAATGTATTATTTATGTATGTCTGCTGGGTCTTTGCTATGCCTGGGTTTTCTCTAGTTGCGATATGCAGGTTGCTCATTGCAGTGATTTCGCCTGTTGCAGAGCAGCAGTTCTAGGCTTGCGGGCTTAGGTGCCCCACAGTATGTGGGATCTTCTTGGACCAGGGATCGAACCCATATCCCTTACATTGGCAGGTGGACTCAACCATTGGATCACCAGGAAAGTCCCTGAGCCACACTTTAAATGTAAGTAGGATTTGGTTGACAAAGTACATTCTAGGCAGAAGCAATGGCATGGGCGAAGATGAGAGGTGCTAGCAGGGACCATCTTAGCTGGGGCATACTATGATAATACTGAGCCATTGACATAGCTGGATTTGTTACATCAGAAGTATGGCATGAGATTTAAAACTTGGGTTAAGGTTTAGGATGGTATTGTCAGAAAGTGGGGAGGTATTAGAGGTTTATGACCTAAGTATGTGTATAATTGCTTGTGGCACTCTGCTAGATGGAGATATACAAGGAGATCTATCCAGAAACATATTCCTGGCTGCTCTATTCAGAGGCATTGGCAGGGTTCACTTCATGTGTGAAAACAAAAACAAAAAAACAGAAATGAGTGGAAAAAAGCAATAGGTTTGAATAATCGGTAAAGTCTCAACATGTTTTAAAGGGTACAATTTGAGAGGAAGGAAAATATTTAATTTGATTCTCAGTCTTAGTATAACTCAGGGAAATGCAGATCGAGACCACAATACAACAGCATTTCGCACCTCCTAGACATGCAAAGATTTAGGTATCTGATGACTGATAGAACAACTAAACAGAAATCAGCAAGGATGTGGAACTCAAGTAACATGGTCAAAGCAGTATTTATAGAACAGCTTACCCAACAGCTGCAGAATGCACATTCATTTCAAGTGCCCATGAAACATACACCAGGTTAGACTATATCCTGAGTCATAAAACAAATTAAAGAGAATTTTAACTATAGAGAGTATATTCTCTGATTACATTGGAATCAAACTAGAAAGCAATAGCAGAAAGATAACAGGAAAATCTTCAACCACTTGGAGTAAACACTATTCTCAATAATTCATAAGTCAAATAGGAAATTGCAAGGGAAATTTTAAAAATTCCTTGAACTAAATGGAAATGAAAATATGATATATCAAAATTTGCTTGACATAACTAAAATAATGCCAAGAGAGCAATTTATGCACTAAATGTGTCAAACTTTCAACTAAAGAACCTAGAAAAGAGCAAAATAAGTCCAATCAAGCAGAGAGAAGGGAAAAGTTAAAAACAGAAAAATGATAGAGAAAACCACAAAAACAAAAAGACGATTCTTTGGAAAGATTAACAAAATTGACAAATCTCTAGCAAGACTGACCAAGAAGGAAAAAAAAGAAAGAAAATACAGATGACCAATGTCAGGAATGAAACAGGGAACATTACTGAGAACCTCCAGGCTCAAAAGAATAATAAAGGAACATTATGAAGAATAACATACACAAAGATTTGACAACTTGGGTGAAATAGACTCATTCCTCAAAAAATATGAACTACCACAATTCAGTAAGCAAGAGGTAATTTTAATAGCCTTATAACTATTGAAGGAACTGGCTTCATAATTTTAAAACTTATGAAAAGGAACCTCCACATATGGATGGTTTCACCAGAGAATTCTATTAAACATTTAAGACAGAATTTTAGAAAAATTTTTAAAACAATTTTAAAAATTTATTTTATGTTGAAATATGGTTGATATACAATGTTGTGTTAGTTTCAGATGTACAGTAAAGTGATCAGTTACATACATATGTACTTAGTTGCTCGGTCATGCCTGCCTCTTTGTGACCCTGTGGGCTGTAGCCTGCCACACTCCTCTGTCAATGGGATTTCCCACCAAAATTACTGGAGTGAGTTGCCATTTCCTTCTCCAGGGGCTCTTCCCAACCCAGGGGTCAAACCCATATCTAATTGCATCTCCTGCACTATAGGCAGATTTTTTTACCGCTGAGCCACCAGGGAAGCCCTTTCCCCATATAGGTTATTACAAAATATTCAGTATAGTTCCCTATGCTTACAGTAGGTCCTTGTTGGTTATCTATTTTATATATAAGAGTGTGCATATGTTACTCCCAAATTCCTAATTTATTCCTCGCCCCACATTTCTCCTTTGGTAATCCCAAGTTTTTTTCTAGGTTTGTGGGTCTATTTCTCTTTTGTACATAAGTTCATTTATATCATTCTTTTAGATTCCACATGTAAGTGATATCATATGGCATTTGTCTTTGTCTTTGACTTCCTTCACTTAGTATGATAATCTCTAGGTCTATCCATGGTCCCACAAATGGCATTATTTCACTCTTTTTTATGGCTGAGTAGTATTCCATTATATATATAGGTACCACACCTTTTTTTTTTTTTTGGCCATGCTGAGTAGCTTGCAGGATTTTAGTTACCTGACACCAGGATTGAATTCGGGCCATCTGCAGTGAAAGCTTGGAGTCCTAGCCACCGGGCCACCAGGGAATTTCCTGAACCACCTTTTCTTTATCGATTCTTCTGTTGATGGACATTTAGGTTGCTTCCATGTCTTGGCTACTGGAAACAGTGCTGCAATGAACATTGAGGTACATGGATCTTTTTGAATTATGGTTTTCTTCTGATAAATTCCCAGGATTAAGGCAAAATTAATACCAATTCTATACAGTCTCTTCAAGAAAATAGAAGAGGGGGACGTTTTCCATTTTATCTTACAAAATTAGTATCTAGTAATACTAATACCAAAACCAGACAAAGTCCATACAAAATAAAGAAAAATACAGACCAATATCCTCCATGAATACAGAAAAAAAACCCAAAATATTAGCAAGTAGAAATCAGCAATACATAAAAATGAATTACACACCATGACTAAATAGAGTTTGTTCCAGAGAGACAAGGTAGTTTCAGTACTTGAAGATCAATTGGTGTAATCCACCATTTTAATAGACTGAAAAAGAAAAATCTCATGATTATATCATTTGATGCAGAAAAAGTGCTTGACAAAATTCAACAATTCATGATAAAAACTCCCAGAAAAATTAAGAATAAAGGGCATGCATGCATGCATACTAAGTTGCTTCAGTTGTGTCCATCTCTTTGGGACCCTATGGACTGTGCGCTGCTAGGCTTCCCTGTCAATGGGATTCTCCAGGCGAGAATACTGGAGTGAGTTGCCATGCCTTCCTCCAGGGAATCTTCCCAGCCTAGGGGGACTTCCTCAATTTGATAAAGAATATCTACAAAAAAAAAAAAGCTACAGCTAACATTACAATTAACATGATGAAAGGCCAAAAGCTTTACCCTCTAGGATCTGGAACAAGGCAAGAAGGTCTGCTCTTACAGCTTTTATTAGCACAGGGCTGGAAATTTGTGTCAGTGCGATAAGATAAGAAAAAAAAAAAAGATCAGAAAGGAAGAAGTGAAACTACCATTATTGGAGGTGACATGATGTTTACATAGAAAATCCCAAAGAATCTACAAAAAATTCCTAAACTAATAGGTAAGTTCAGCAAGTTCATAGGACACAAGATAAATCTAGAAAAAGCAAATAAACACATGGACACTGAAGTTAAAAATATAATACCATTTATAACCACTCAAAGAAAAAAAGAGAAATACGTGTTAATCTAACAAAACATGTAGAGAACTTGTAGCTAAAAGTTATAAAAATGATGATGAAAGAAATAAAAAATCTAAATAAATGGAGAGACATACTGTGCTCATGGATTGGAAGACTCAACCTAGTAAAGATGCCAATTCTCCCCAAATTTATATATAGGTAAAATGCAATTCCTGTCAAGATCCCAGCAATATTTTTTGGTGGATATATACAAGATTGTTCTAAAATTCGTATGGGATGACAAAGAAACTAGAATAGCTAAAATAATCTTGAAAGAGAAGGAGAAAGTAGGAGGAATCAATTTATCAAATTTCAAGATTTATTATTTATATATAGTGATAGTAATCAAGACAGTGGTATTGGCAGAGAAATAGATACATATGTAAGTAGAACCGAGAACCCAGAAATAGACTCATACAAATACAGCCGGCTGGTTTTTTAAGTTTTTCAGCATTATATTTATTTATTTATTTGGCTGCATTGGTCTTAGTTGCAGCACGTGTGATCTTCGTTGCATCGTGTGGTGAAAAGTGAAGTCACTCAGTTGTGTCTGACTCTTTGTGACCCATGGACTGTAGCCCACCAAGCTCCTCTGTCCATGGGATTCTCCAGGCAAGAATACTGGAGAGGGTTGCCATTTCCTTCTCCAGGGGATCTTCCCGACTCAGGGATCGAACCCAGGTCTCCCACATTGCAGGCAAACGCTTTAACCTCTGCACCACCAAGGAAGTCCCCACAACATGTGGTATCTTGAACATGGAACACAGATTCTCTAGTTACAGTTGCTTTAAGGTATGTGGGATCTTAGTTCCCTGACCAGGGATCAAAGCTGTGACCTCTGCATTGCAAGAAGATTCTTAACCACTGGACCACCAGGGAAGCCCCTTGGCCAGCTGATTTAAGATAGTGATGCAAGAGCAATATGGTGGAAGAAAGACTGTCTTTCCAACAATGATGCTGGAGCAATTGAACATCTATAGATTAAAAAGAAAAAATGAACATCAACCTAAGACTTCACCTAACAGAAAAATTAATGTGGATTGTACACTTAGACATAAAACATAAAACCACGCAACATTTAAGAAAAAAAAATAAGAGAGAATCTTTAGGATCTAGGGATAAAGAGTTCTTAGACTCAATACCAACAGTTTGATCCACAAAAAAGAAAAACTGATAAATTTGCCTTCATAAAAATTAACAATTATATTCTGCAAAAGAACTTATTTTTAAAAAAATGAAAAGACAAGATTCAGAGTGGGAGAAAATAGTTGCAAACCACATATCTGAATAAGGACTAGTATCTAGTATACATGTAGAGCTCTCAAACATCAATAGCAAGCCAACAACCCAATTATAAAATGGACAAAAGATGTAAAGAGGAATTTACTGAAGAACGTATAGGGATGGCAAATAAATACATGAAAAGATATTCAACAGCGTTAGCCATTAAGGAAGTACAAATTAAAAATCACAGTGAACTATCATTACATATTTATCAGAATGATTAAAATAAAAATTAGTTACAACAACATGTGCTGGAGAACATGCTGAGAAATAATATCATACATTGCTGGTGGGAATTTAAAATGGTTCAGCTGATCTGGAAAACACTTCATCAGTTCTTTAAAAGCTAGACATTCAACTGTGGTATGACCCAGTGGTCTCACTCTTGGGCATTTTCCCTGAAGAGTAAAGATTTATGTTCACACAAAATCCTGTATACAAATGTTTGTAGCAGCTTTATTTGTCCTAGCCAAGAACTGGAAGCAACCCAGGTAACTGTCAATGCGTTAGTGGTTAAATAAACTGTGGTACCATAAACTACTACTAAGTATAAAATACATAAAAATACGTAAAATACCATGAAATACTATCAGCCACAACAACTGCAAAACTGAACTATTACTGATCCAGGTAACAACTTGGATGAATCTCCAGAGAATTATGCTGAGTGAAAAAAAGTGAATCTCAAAAGATTATATACTGCCTGATAGTGTTTATATAAAACTCTTGAAATGAAAAAGCTATAGAAACAGATTTCCATACCAAAAGGTATGGGTGATCTTTGTGGTGATAGAAATGTTCTGTATCTTGATTGTATCAGTGACAATATGTGCTTACAATATTTTACTATAGTTTTACAAGATTTTAGGAGAAACTGGGTAAAGGGCATATGGCATCTCAGACTTCCCTGGTGGTCCAGTGGTTAAGACTCTGCTTGACTGGGGAATTAAGATCCTTCCTGCTGCATGACACGGCCAAAAAAAGGCAAATCTACACATATCTCAAAATTTTAAAGTTTAACCAAAAAAAGCAACAAAATGATAAAACTTTTGATATTTAAGGTAGGGAGGTGGATGGACTTGAAAGCAAATGACAGAGATTGTCAGTGCTTTGGTTTTGGGATTAGATGATGGGTTTAGAGGTGTTTGCTATATTATTGGGGTCTTCTCTGATGGCTCAGTGGTAAAGATTCTGCCTGTAGTGCAAGAGCTGCAGGAGACTCAAGTTCAATCCCTGAGTCTGAAAGATTCCCTGGAGGAGGGCATGGCAACCCACTCCAGTATTCTGGTCTGGAGAATTTCATGGACAGAGAAGCCTGGTGGGCTACAGTCCATGGGGTCACAAAGAGTTGGACACGACTGAAGAGATTTAGTGCACTGTATTATTACTTTATAACTAAGGGACAAATAATTAAAAGAAGTCTATTCATGAACCAATGAGGACAGAGTAAAAGGTACCAAGAATCAAGGTTGATCCAATTTTGTGTACCTGAGGTCTGCTGGGGGGAAGTAACAAATGAGCTCAGTTCCTTATGAGAAGCAGACTTTAGGCAGCTTTCTCACACACGCCAGAGGTTCTTTCTGCCATAAACAAGTCAACAGCAAGGGCAGTGTTAAGAGGGAAAGGAGATTCTTTGAAACAGCCACAAACATCCATTTTGAGAGCTTGGGGAAATACCAAAGGTATTATCCTCTTTCTAATGAAGTGTTCAATAGGTGCCCAATATGCTACTGGGGATCAGTGGAGAAATAACTCCAGAAAGAATGAAGGGATAGAGCCAAAGCAAAAACAATCCCCAGTTATGGATGTGACTGGTGATAGAAGCAAGATCCGATGCTGTAAAGAGCAGTATTGCATAGGAACCTGGAATGTCAGGTCCATGAATCAAGGCAAATTGGAAGTGGTCAAACAAGAGATGGCAAGGGTGAACGTCGACATTCTAGGAATCAGCAAACTAAAATGGACTGGAATGGGTGAATTTAACTCAGATGACNAAATTAAGACACCAAAATTCAGACACATAGTGTAACATTCAAAGTGTCCAATATCCGTTCAAAAGTGGGCATTATGAGGTGAGAATTATGCTACCAAAACCAGATAAGCAATTATAAGAAAAGAAAATTGAGATAAACATCACTGATAAGTACAAATACAAAGGATTCTTATGAAAATGTTAAAAGTATTGAATCCAGCTATATAAAAATAATAATACAGCATATGCAATTGAGATTCATCTCAGGAAGTCAAGGCTGGCTTAATCTTTGAGAATCAATAATGATGCTTTCCTTCAAAGACTGGGAAAAAAAGACAAGATGAACTCTCACCACTTCTACTAAGCATTATGCTGGAGTTCTTAACATGTGCCATGAGGCAATTAAAAAAATAAATACAGATAAATATATTTGAAAGGGAGTAGTGTATTTGCCTTAATTCCCAAAAAGGATGCCTAAGTACCTAGATAACCATAACAATTCTAGAGCAAAATGTATACCTACTAAAAGTCTTATATGCGAGTATGCAAGCAGTTTTATTCATTACTTCAAAACTGAGAATAACCAAAATATAGAATAGATAAATAATCTATACTACATTTATACAATAGAATATAATACAAGAATGAAAGAGATTACTGATATATTCAACAACATAGATGAATCTCAGAAACTTCAGGTTGGGTGTAAGAGGTCTGATACAAAGAGTCCATAGATCTATTTAGGTGGAAATCCTCAACAGTAGAAACTAATTTATAGTGGCATAAAGTAGATAAATGGCTGTCTGGATCTGAGGGTGGTGGTGAGATTGATGTTAAAAAGAGAGAATATTTTGAGGTAGTGGGTGGATATGCTCTATATTTTTATTTTGGTTATGTTTACATTGAACTATACAATGAAAACTGGGTATATATTAACTGTAGTTAATAATGTGTATGTGTGTGTTAGTCACTCAGTCATGTCTGACTCTTTGTGACGCCATGAACTGTAGCTACCAGGGCTTTGCTGGTGGCTCAAATGGTAAGGAATCAGCCTGCAATGCAGGAGACCCAGGTTGGATCCCTGGGGCAGGAAGATCCCTTGGAGAAGTAAATGGCTACCCACGCCAGTATTTTTGCCTGGAGAATTCCATAGACAGAGGAGCTTGTTGGGCTACAGTCCATGGGATCACAAAGAGTTGGACACGACTGAGCAACTAACACTTGAGCAGCTAATAATAATCCTATTAAATTACACAAAAAGAACCAATGTATGGATTGAAAGTGAAAGTGAAAGTGAAGTCACTCAGTTGTGTCTGACACTTTGCAACCCCATGCACTGTAACCTACCAGGCTCCTCAGTCCATGGGATTTTCCAGGCATGAATACTGGAGTGGGTTGCCATTTCCTTCTCCAGTGGATGGAACCCGGGTCTCCTGCATTGTAGGCAGACGCTTTACTGTCTGAGCTACCAAGGAAGCTTGCAAAGAACATGCAAAATGATTAACAAGTAATTCATTTTTTGTTATTTAATTATTTAAATTATTTAAGTAATTATTTAAATAATCATTTAAATTATTTTAATAATTATTCTTTTAGTGGATGGAACCCGGGTCTCCTGCATTGTAGGCAGACGCTTTACTGTCTGAGCTACCAAGGAAGCTTGCAAAGAACATGCAAAATGATTAACAAGTAATTCATTTTTTGTTATTTAATTATTTAAATTATTTAAGTAATTATTTAAATAATCATTTAAATTATTTTAATAATTATTCTTTTCTCTGCAGTTAGATTTAATTATAAGGCTAAAGGGTTTTTTTAATCCTATTAAAAGACTTGCCTATTGGGAAATTAATGAAGCCAAGTTAATATATGATCCAATAAGAACATATTTTCTAAAAAGAAATGAATATACTTTGATTTAGACTAGTTTCTAACAAGACTATTAAACTTTAGTAATATTTCTCTTGAAAACATACTTGATTCGACCTTTTATTTCACCTTACACATTCCCTATCATCTAAAATTTTAAAAATTATCAGCTTCTTTCCATGCCTATCTTTAGTAAAATTTAAAACTGCTTACTGTCTTTAGCCTTATCAAATCTCTACCTCTTTCTCCATACTGGAATCACAGTGCCCTCTCTGAATCACAGATCTCAGGAAATTAGAAATTATTCATGCATCACCATTCTACAGTTTGGAGAAGGGAACGGCAACCCGCTCCAGTATCCTTGCCTAGAGAATCCCATGGACAGAGGAGCCCGGCGGACTACTGTCCTGTCCGTGGGATCGCAGAGTCAGACACCACTGAGCAGTAACACTACTACTACCCAGAATTCTAAGGGTCAAGTTTCATCAGATCCTCATGACCTTGTTCGGCCTCACTGCCTATCTACCTGCCTACTGAACTTCCTACCTCCTATTCTGTGTCTAACGTCCTGTACATTCTACTGCTGTCTTACTTCTACCGTCTCACAATTCGCAATTTATAGTTTATATTTTAGCTAGATTCAACTGCTGTGTACTATTTCTTAGTACGTGCTGTTTGTCTTCCTGAACCACTTCCTTTTTCTCTTTTTCTCTCCTTCTCCTGCCTAATTTCTATTGAGCATGAAAGATTCATCCCAGTAACGATTTCTTGGAAGACTTCCCTGAAAAGATGGAATTTGAGACTCCTTTCACCAAACCATGTATATTATCAACCATAGCACTTAGTTCACCAGATTTCATTGCTTTTTTTTTTCTTTTGCCTACCTGATATTTTTGAGAAACTCCTGAAATTGAAAGTGACTTTCTTCCTTGGGTTAAACCTAATTATAGTTCTTTTAAAAAAAAAATGAGGTATAATTGATGTATATTATTAGTTTCAGGTGTGGAAGGTAAACACAGTATTTGTATATATTGTGAAAGTATCACCACAATAAATCTAGCCCATATTCATCAGTACACAGTTAACAAAATTCTATTTTCTTATGATAACTTTTCAGATGTACTCCCTTAGCAACTTTTAAATATGGAATACAGCACGTACTCACTATGCTATACTTTACATGCCCCCGACTTACCTATTTGATAGCTGGAAATGCATAGGCTTTGACCCCTTTTGCGTATTCACCCATCCCCCCACTGCCCCCACTGTCATCCAGCAATCTGTCCTCTAACTCCCAGTTATCTTTTGTAACATTCATGCTCTAGCTTTTGGACAGACAAAATAGGTTTCTTTCACAGAAAGACGGGGCAAGGATTTTCAATCAGCTAGATGGACATTGCCGTAAAGGTGGTAGTCTTTTAAGCACTGTCTCTCCGATTATTACAGGGGCCTGCGGGTCCCAGGAACTGCCACCCTCACCTGAGCGAGGTGATCAAGAGGCATCCGCTGAGTGGCAGCTGCAAACTGTAGCTCACCAGGCTCCTTGTCCAGGGGATTTCTCAGGCAGGAATCTGGAGTGGGTTGCCATTTCCTTCCCCAGGCGTTCTTCCCTACCCAGAGTTTGAATCCTCATCACTTGTGTCTCCTGGTATTGGCAGGTGGAATCTTTACCACAAGCGACACCTGGGAGCCCTGCAGAGACCCAGATACTAAAAATTAAAACCTGGGCACCAGCTGCATGTAAAAAAATCATTTCAGAGATATTGGTGCTCTAGAGCATGGTAGAATGAGAATGCAGACATAATACTCACCAGGATGGGAAAAAGGTAAAAAAAAACGCTGCAGTTTAAATAAAAGGGGGCCGGGATTCCATTGGCTGGTGCACAGTGGAAGAGGCGAAGGCGGTGCTGCGACCCCAACCCCAGAGGGCGCCCAGCCACCTCAAATACCGGTCAGACCAAGCCTGCGGCTCAGGCTGAAGCTCCAAGGTGAGCAAGTGAGTGCCTTCCACGGGACGCCGGGGCGCTTCTCCCCCCAGCCTCTTCCACACTGGGCTCTGGGGCAGGTGAGTCCGAGCTGCCAGCTCTTTTCTCAGATCTCTAATATAGCCTGTGCGTCTCATGGTCGCAAACTTCTGGTCTTTTCAAAACTAGTTATTTCCCGGACTCAGCTCTCAGGTCCAGGTCCTAAAAGTCTGGGGGTACATGAGGTGGAGCTCAAACCCTTTGCTCCTTGGGGAGAGGCTCTGGGTTTTGGGTTCCTTCCTGACAGTCGCGGAGCCGGGGTCGGGGTTTGTGGGAGCTTGTGTTCCAGCTGCTTCTACCTCCTCTGATGCGGGCCTTCTTTACTTCACCCAGGAGTTTCTGGAGCCAGCTCTTAGGGGTTTTTTATTCTTATTTTTTCAGAGGACGTGTTTCACATGTAGCTATAGATTTGGTGTGTCTGTGAGAGGTGAGTCGAGGGTCCCCGTCCTTTGGTTGTCATCTTGGAAAGGACTGTGGTTCTCTATGGGGAGCTGGGAGATGATCTGGGTCGCCAGGAGATGGAGACTCCGCAAATGTTTTTTCTACTGGGGATGCATTTGCTATATACTCAAATGATGATAAACACTATTGAACTCAATTATCATTTGTTTTACACCTTATTAGCAAGGAGTTTTAAAGTATAAGCAGTTTTAGGCTCTCTACATTGTTCAGAAGGTTTTGGTGTTGAAGGAGAACCAGATGAGTAATTAAAAAGAACGTGGAGGAATTCTCACCTGTCCTAAAATGTTCTCTGGGGCAGAAAGGCTGGCTGTGGTGAAATCTTTAGTCATGATTGCATTATCTCATTTGAGGCAGGTGCGAATGGGGGACAGTTTTTAGTAGCAACCTTACAACAGACCAACGAGATAGTTTTTAGATAGAAAGAGTTCTAATAGGAACTTTAGTATACTATATATTAATATTTCTTACAGTCCTTGTTTTGCATCACAGATGCAATGGATATCAGTTCAGATAAGTCGCTCAGTCGTGTCTGACTCTTTGCGACCCCAAGAATCGCAGCTCGCCCGGCCTCCCTGTCCATCACCAACTCCCGGAGTTCATTCAGATTCATGTCCATTGAGTCCGTGATGCCATCCAGCCATCTCATCCTCGGTCGTCGCTTTCTCCTCCTGCCCCCAATCCCTCCCAGCATCAAAGTCTTTTCCAATGAGTCAGCTCTTCGCATGAGGTGGCCAAAGTACTGGAGTTTCAGCTTCAGCATCATTCCTTCCAAAGAAATCCCAGGGCTGATCTCCTTCAGAATGGACTGGTTGGATCTCCTTGCAGTCCAAGGATATGAATTTGGGCAAACTTTGGGAGACAGTGAGGGACTGGGAGGCCAGGTGTGCTGCAGTCCATGGGGTTGTGAAGAGTCCAACGTGACCAGGCTACTTAACAACCAACAACAACTACAGTATCTATTTACTTATGATGTTTTGTAATGTCTTGGAAAGTAGAAATTACTGTGACTAGCGTAATAACCAAACATTGATTTTCATCTTTATTTTTGAGTGAAGTGGAAGGTAAAGTCCTTTTTTCTTTGCCAATTTTTGGCAGGCATTTTCTATCCCATAACGATAAATCTGACCAAGATTACCCCTGCTTCGCCACTCCCAGACTGTGATTTTCTTGCAGGAACTATACATGCACTTCTTTAGGCAAAATCATAGCATAGAGCTTAATGAGGTAAATGCCTAATAAATATTTCTTGAGTAAATGAGTGAACATATTTTCTCTGTGCCCCTGCTGGCGTAACTGGTAGATGCCAGAACAATCTTTCAGCTCTCTGACAGTTTTGGTCTTATCTCTGCTAAAATGATCTACTCTAGAATGGGTGATTGTATCTTTGGAAAAGTGAAGAATCTGTTCTTTGTCATGATTTCTTTGTCTTAGCAACCTTGACAGGCTATTTTCTATAAAAGACAATAGCATACAGGTTCTTAAGGAATTGCTTTCAGGTGGTACCTGCAACTCAGGTACGACTCCTAGTGCATAGTCTCTTCTCAGAGGATTTAAAAAGAAGGCCCTGTAATAAAAGAATGTGTAACATACGATTGAATAAGATGGTGAAGATGAAAATGGCAAAGGTTTCAGCTGTTTGTGTTTTTAGCAACTTGCAAAACTTGCTGCTAATTAAACAAGCCCTATTTGTGTTTTCTAAAACAATCAAGTTGAAAATGTGAGTACTAGAAGCCAATGTGGAATTGGAAGTACCCAAGTATTTTCTATTTCGGGGCTGATTTGGATCATCTGAGCTCTGAACAATATCTGGGAGATGACCCAGAATTCTGATTTTTTTTTTCACAGTCATTAGTTTAAGAAGTAAGCCAGCTGTATATACTAGGAAGTCTTCTGGGTGCCGATAGTACTGAAAACACATGGAGTTAATATTCAGAGACTTGTATGAGTCAGATTTCCTCTTCAATGCATACCAGATGAATTGATTGGAATTTAAAACTAGTAATAGATTTCTTTTTCTACTATGATTTTCTTGTCTTTGGAAAGTGCTTTATTTTGGGTAAAACTGCTTTCTAGGGTGTTGGATGCAGTTATTTGTAATACCTGCACACTTATTCTGCTTTGTTCCTCTGGTTGAAAAGTTAGCTCTGTTGCATTGAATATATAGTCCCTGAATCATATCATGATCCTTTTCCAGAAAATGGCAGAAGTATAAATGGGCTAGGAGGCAACACAAAATCAGAATGAGATCTGGCCAGACCTGGCCTGGGGTGCAATGACTCAGTTGACCAGAGCAAAGTAACATGCAGTGAGAGATGCTGCATCAAACTCTGCTCCAGTGGCCATCTCTGTTCCACTCAGGGTATTCACCTTGTATTTATAGTGTGTATATGTGGCCTCTTGAGGATCATCTGTAGTTCACTTAAAATACTGCAAATAGGCAACTTGCTTTACTATTTTTGTTTTGAAGAAGATTGTATTTTCTGTGGCTTACTCTCTTACTCAATTTGGATCTACTTATTCCTTGTTAATAATGTGCAAAGGGTAAAGTGTTGGGGATAACTATATTTTATGGCGAAGTCCTAAGGCGGTCCTAGACCTAGAGTTGGGGTCTTTGCATTTTTACTTCTAATATTTAATTTGGTGTTAAATGAATGGATAAAAGGAAGATTGAAAAATGTGTTCAGGTGAACCCTGGCTTTATTTTGGGTGGGGCTTCTTTGTGCCAGCAGACTTTGACAATGGTTGGTAAAGGTATCTGTCTTCCCATGAACTCTTATCATCAATTCTTCATCATCACTGGTATCGCAATTAGGGAAAAAAAAAAAATAACAAAACCCTGAGTAGGTGTCTGCCAACCCAGGTTTCAAGTTCGTTTCTCTTTGTAGCAGTGAGCAAGCCTTCTCTTCCTGTCAATCACCTTTTGTAACCTGAAGAAAAGAGAAAGTTACTGACTGACACCAAGGAGAATTTCTTTACATTCCATTCTCAGTATCCAAGGGGCTCTGGGATTTGAGACTATCAAATTAGTGTCAATTTGAAACATTTCTGAGAGAAGGAGGAAAAAAATTGGAGATTACCTGAATTCTTCTTCTATGTGGCCCATTGCTAACATCCAATCATAGCGGCTGTCAGTCACAGAGAAGGGCATTATATTTCAATGACTGGGTATCTCTTAATTATAGAAATGAATAATCCAGCTCTCTTAACAGCTGCAGCCCATGAAATGAAAGGTTTGAACCTGAAGGATCAACACAAACAGAAAATGCAGCGATTTCTATTCTTAGTTTCTTTCCTGTTGTCTGAACACAATATTTCCTTACTGACAGAGGAAATGAATGAGGTCTGAAAACACTTTTCCAGGCTTCAGTGGCATTTAATGGCATTCCCTTCACCTTCTCAGGTTTTGTGGTTGTGAACAGCATCAGAAATTGATGATTGTTTCTTTAAAGATGTATATCGTTTTTAAAAAATCTTACCAAAATGTAAAAAAGGGTAGGGTTTTGAGCTTTGACAGAAGTGGCACACATTGTCACGATAATATTCACTTTGAATTTTAAAATTTATTTTTATCTCTTTATTGATCATTTAAAAATTATCTTGGGATAATTTTGGATAGACATATACCCAGAATATTGAGTCAAATAAATTGATTTTTATACTTTGCAAACTTTAGATTCTCTCATAGTATAAACTACTCCATTAACTCAGTGCTTGGCACTTACAAATTTACTGAATTAATGATAGCAATCATTACTGATTTTGTCATGGTGACTTTTCTACTATTAAAGCATTTGTTCAGTCAGTAATATATTGAGCACTTATTATGCAACACAATGAAACATACAAAGGTCAGTAATGCTCAGATACTGTGCTTGAAGAAAGTAATGCTAATAATGGAAATAAATACAAAAAAAAGGTAATGACTGCAGTGAGAGAGGCATAAATAAAGTGCTTTTGCAGTTCAGAAGCATGAGTCATAAATGCCTGCAGATAAAATCAGGTCAGGCTTCTGTTCAAAGTGGCGATCATGCTTGCTGTTGGGAATAGGTACAACTCAGTTCAGTTCACTCGCTCATTCTGAAGAAGGAATTCATAGGGCCTGGACTCCATCATAGGCCTGTTCATGCTGATCATGCTCGGCCACCTTTCCAATGGACTCTGAACTCTGTGTTTAGTGCCTATGAAAACAACAGAAGATAAGACCCCCTCCAGACAGGGGAACCTTGAAGATAGTATCTAGGTTACACATCACCTAAGAGAAAATGTACACGAATCACCCCTTCCACTAGACAGGCCATAAATTTTTCTGTATCTATCAAAGTGTAACTTCGACTTTATTGATTATTGGCTAATTGTTCGATTGTTTGAGCACATGAACACATAGCATGTGAATGATGGAGTTATTGGGATCCCTTGGTTTATGTAAGTCTCAAGGAATTTGGAGTGGTGAGTTCACACATGTACACATGGGGTATAAAAGATTTTCCCAAATGCTGGTCAGGGTCCTTGGCTAAGAGGACACTCTGCCTTCAGCCTGCCAGTGTAATAAACTGCACTGCACTATCTGCATTGTCCTTCTGAGTGAATTGTTTCTCGGAACGCGTGGCTAAAACAAGTCATGTCTGACTCTTTGCAACCCCGTGGAATGCAGCATGCCAGGCCTCCCTGTCCATCACCAACTTCCAGAGCTTACTCAAACTCATGTCCATTGAGTCAGTGATGCCATCCAACCATCTCATCCTCTGTCGTCTCTTTTTTTCTCCCACTTTCAATCTTTCCCAGCATCAGGCTCTTTTCCAGTGAGTCAACTCTTTGAATCAGGTGGCCAAAAGTATTGGAGTTTCAGCCTCAACAGTCTTTCCAATGAATATTTGAGACTGCTTTCCTTTAGGATGGACTGGTTGGATCTCCCTGCAGTCCAAGGAACTCTCAAGAGTCTTCTCTGACACCACAGTTCAAAAGCATCAGTTCTTCAGAGCTCAGCTTTATTTATAGTCCAACTCTCACATACATACATAACTACTGGAAAAACCATAGCTTTGACTAGACAGAATTTTGTTGGCAAAGTAATATCTCTGATTTTAATAAGCTGTCTAGGTGGTCAAAAGTTTTCTTCCAAGGAGCAAGCATCTTTTAATTTCATGGCTGCAGTCACCATCTTCAGTGATTTTTGGAGCCTGAAAAAATAAAGCCTGTCATGGTTTCCACTGTTACCCCTCTGTTTGCCATGAACTGATGGGACCAGATGCCATGATCTTAGTTTTCTGTTGATTTTCAAGCCAACCTTTCTACTCTCCTCTTTCACTTTCATCAATAACCTCAGATGTGCAGATGATAGCACGCTTATGGCAGAAAGTGAAGAGGAACTAAAAAGCCTCTTAATGAAAGTGAAAGAGGAGAGTGAAAAGTTGGCTTAAAGCTCAACATTCAGAAAACAAAGATAATGGCATCCAGTCTCTTCACTTCATGGGAAATAGAAGGGGAAACAGTGGAAATAGTGTCAGACTTTATTTTTGGGGGCTCCAAAATGACTGCAGATGGTGACTGCAGCCATGAAATTAAAAAAGGCTTACTCCTTGAAAGAAAAGTTATGAGCAACCTAGACAGCATATTCAAAAGCAGAGACATTACTTTGCTGACTAAGGTCCGTCTAGTCAAGGCTGTGGTTTTTCCAGTAGTCATGTATGGATGTGATAGTTGGACTGTGAAGAAGGCTGAGGGCTGAAGAATTGATGCTTTTGAAGTGTGGTGTTGGAGAAGACTCTTGAGAGTCCCTTGGACTGCAAGGAGATCCAACCAGTCCATTCTGAAGGAGATCAACCCTGGGATTTCTTTGGAAGGAATGATGCTAAAACTGAAGCTCCAGTACTTTGGTCACCTTATGCGAAGAGTTGACTCATTGGAAAAGACTCTGATGCTGGGAGGGATTGGGGGCAGGAGGAGAAGCGGACGACCGAGGATGAGATGGCTGGATGGTGTCACTGACTCAATGGACTTGAATCTGAGTGAACTCTGGGAGATGGTGATGGACAGGGAGGCATGGCAGGCTGCGATTCATGGTGTTGCAAAAAGTCGGACATGATTGAGCGACTGAACTGAATGAACTTCACTTTCATCAAGAGGCTGTTTAGTTCCTCTTCACTTTCTGCCATAAGGGAGGTCTCATCTGCATATCTGAGGTTGTTGATATTTCTCCTGGCAACCTTGATTCCAGCTTGTGCTTCATCCAGCCCAGCATTCACATAATGTACTCTGCATTAAAGTTAAGTAGGGTGACAATATACAGCCTTGACATACTCCTTTTCTGATTTGGAACCAGTCTGTTGTTCAATGTCCCGTTCTAACTGTTGCTTCTTGACCTGCATACCGATTTCTCAGGAGGGTGGTCACATGGTCTGGTATTCCCATCTCTTTAAAAATTCTCCACAGTCTGCTGTGATCCATACAATCAAAGGCTTTGGCATAGTCAATAAAGCAGAAATAGATGTTTTTCTGGAACTCTCCTGCTTTTTCCATGATCCAACAGATGTTGGCAATTTGATCTCTGGTTCCTCTGCCTTTTCTAAATCCAGATTGGACATCTGGAATTTCATGGTTCCTGTACTGTTGAAGCCTGGCTAGGAGAATTTTGAGCATTACTTTGCTACCATGTGAGATGAGTGTGGTTGTGCGGTAGTTTGAACACTCTTTGGCATTGCCTTTCTTTGGGATTGGAATGAGATCTAACCTTTTCCAGTCCTGTGGCCACTGAGTTTTCCAGATTTGCTAGCATATTGAGTGCAGCACTTTCACAGCATCATCTTTCAGGATTTGAAACAGCTCAACTGGAATTCCATCACCTCCACTAGCTTTGTTCGTAGTGATGCTTTCTAAGGCCCACTTGACTTCACACTCCAGGATGTCTGGCTCTAGGTGAGTGTTCACACCACCGTGGTTATCTGGGTCTTAAGATCTATCTCTTATAGTTCTTCCATGTATTCTTGCCACTCTTTCTTAATATCTTCTCCTTCTGTTAGGTCCATACCATTTCTGCCCTTTATTGTGCCCATCTTTTCATGAAATGTTCCCTTGGTATCTCTAATTTTCTTGAAGAGATCTCTAGTCTTTCCCATTCTGTTGTTTTCCTTTATTTCTTTGCATTGATCACTGAGGAAGGTTTTCTTATCTCTCCTTGCTATTCTTTGGAACTCTGCATTCAGATGCTTATATCTTTCCTTTTCTCCTTTGCCTTTCACCTCCTCAGACAACCATTTTGCCTTTTGCATTTCTTTTTCTTGGGAATTTTCTTGATCACTGCCTCCTGTACAATGTCACAAACCTCCATCCATAGTTCTTTAGGCACTCTGTCTATCAGATCTAATTCCTTGAATCTATTTGTCACTTCCACTGTATAATCATAGGGATTTGATTTAGGTCATACCTGAATGGTCTAGTGGTTCTCCCTACTTTATTCAATTTAAATCTGAATTTGGCAATAAGGAGTTCATGATCTGAACCAAAGTCAGTTCCCAGTCTTGATTTTTGTTGACCCTTTAGAGCTTCTCGATCTTTGGCTGCAAAGAATATAATCAATCTGATTTCGGTATTGACCATCTGGTGATGTCCATGTGGAGAGTCTTCTCTTGTGTTGTTGGAAGAGGGTGTGTGCTATGACCAGTGCATTCTCTTGGCAAAACTCTGTTAGCGTTTGCCCTGCTTCATTGTGTATTCCAAGGCCAAATTTACTTGTTACTCCAGGTATTTCTTGACTTCCTACTTTTGCCTTCCTGTCCTCTATAATGAAAAGGACATCTTTTTTGAGTGTTAGTTCTAGAATGTCTTGTAGGTCTTCATAGAACCATTCAACTTCAGCTTCTTCAGCATTACTGGTCAGGGCATAGACTTGGGTTTCTGTGATAATGAATGGTTTGCCTTGGAAATGAACAGAAATCATTCTGTCATTTTTGAGATTGCACCCAAGAACTGCATTTTGGACTCTTTTGTTGACCATGATGGCTACTCCATTTCTTCCAAGGGATTCTTGCCCACAGTAGTAGATATAATGGTCATCTGAGTTAAATTCACCCATTCCAGTCCACTTATATCACTGATCCCTAAAATCGTTGATGTTCACTCTTGCCATCTCCTGTTTGATTTGCCTTGATTCATGGACCTAACATTCCAGGTTCTTATGCAATATTGTTCTTTATAGCCTCAAACTTTACTTCCATCACCAGTCACATCCACAACTAGGTGTGTTTTTTTGTGGTTTGGCTCCATCCCTTCATTCTGTCTGGAGTTATTCTCCACTGATCTCCAGTAGCATATTGGGCACCTACCAACCTGGGGAGTTCATCTTTCGGTGTCCTATCTTTTTGCCTTTTCATGAAGTTCATGGAGTTCTCAAGGCAAGAATACTAAAGAGGTTTGCTATTCCCTTCTCCAGTGGACCACGTTTTGTCAGATTAACTATGAGGTACAATTCAGTCATGTGTAAAAACAAAACAAAACAGGGGTGACCATTTTGAGAAGAGAGAATACAAGGGAAAAATTGGTATGATGAAACAGGACCTGTATATTGTAAAAGAAGCCCAGAATAAGGGGTGTTTGCCAGCAGAGTTTGAGCATACACCATGAAAAGCTTTGAATATCTAGGTGGGACTTTTGTTTCCTTAAGCAAATGAAATTCATGAATAAGATTTGGGGATAGGGAAAGACTGTGATTAGAAATATTTTAAGAAGATTAATTTGATTGCTGTTCTTATGCTTTTAGTTAGTTCAGTTAGTTCAGTCGCTCAATCATGTCCGACTCTTTGCGACCCCATGAATCACAGCACTCCAGGCCTCCCTGTCCATCACCAATTCCCGGAGTTCACCCAGACTCACGTCCATCAAGTCCGTGACGCCATCCAGCCATCTCATCCTCGGTCGTCCCCTTCTTCTCCTGCCCCCAATCTCTCCCAGCAACAGAGTCTTTTCCAATGAGTCAACTCTTTGCATGAGGTGGCCAAAGGACTGGAGTTTCAGCTTCAGCATCAGTCCTTCCAAAGAAATCCCAGGGCTGATCTTCCTCAGAATGGACTGGTTGGATCTCCTTGCAGTCCAAGGGACTCTCAAGAGTCTTCTCCAACACCACAGTTCAAAAGCATCAATTCTTCAGCCCTCAGCCTCTTCACAGTCCAACTCTCACATCCATACATGACCACAGGAAAAACCATAGCCTTGACTAGACGGACCTTAGTTGGCAAAGTAATGTCTCTGCTTTTGAATATGCTGTCTAGGTTGGTCATAACTTTTCTTCCAAGGAATAAGCGTCTTTTAATTTCATGGCTGCAGTCACCATCTGCAGTGATTTTGGAGCCCAGAAAAATAAAGTCTTGACATTGTTTCTACTGTTTCCCCATCTATTTCCCATGAAGTGATGGGACCGGGTGCCATGATCTTCGTTTTCTGAATGTTGAGCTTTAAGCCAACTTTTCACTCTCCTCTTTCACTTTCATCAAGAGGCTTTTAAATTCCTCTTCAATTTCTGCCATAAGGGTGGTGTCATCTGCATATCTGAGGTTATTGATATTTCTCCGAGCAATCTTGATTCCAGCTTGTGTTTCTTCCAATCCAGCATTTCTCGTGATGTACTCTGCATAGAAGTTAAATAAGCAGGGTGACAATATACAGCCTTGACGTACTCCTTTTCCTATTCGGAACCAGTCTGTTGTTCAATGTCCAGTTCTAACTGTTGATTTCTGACTTGCATACAGATTTCTCAAGAGGCAGGTCAGGTGGTCTGGTATTCCCATCTCTTTCAGAATTTCCCACAGTTTATTGTGATCCACACAGTTGAAGGATTTGGCATAGTCAATAAAGCAGAAGTAGAATTTTTTCTGGAACTCTCTTGCTTTTTCCATGATCCAGCAGATGCTGGCAATTTGATCTCTGGTTCCTCTGCCTTTTCTATATCCAGCTTGAACATCTCGAAGTTCACGGTTCTCGTATTGCTGAAGCCTGGCCTGGAGAATTTTGAGCATTACTTTACTAGCATGTGAGATGAGTGCAATTGTGCGGTAGTTGGAGCATTCTTTGGCATTGCCTTTCTTTGGGATTGGAATGAAAACGGACCTTTTCCAGTCTTGTGGCCACTGCTGAGTTTTCCAGATTTGCTGGCATATTGAGTGCAGCACTTTCACAGCATCATCTTTCGGATTTGAAATAGCTCCACTGGAATTCCATCACCTCCACTAGCTTTGTTTGTAGTGATGCTTCCTAAGGCCCACTTGACTTCACATTCCAGGATGTCTGGCTCCAGATGAGTGATCACACCATCGCGATTATCCGGGTCATGAAAATCTTTTTTGTACAGTTCTTCTGTGTATTCTTGCCACAAAATGGCTGTCTGGGGAGGCCTTAAAAATAGCTGTGAAAAGAAGAGAGGTGAAAAGCAAAGGAGAAAAGGAGAGATATAAGCATCTGAATGCAGAGTTCCAAAGAATAGCAAGAAGAGATAAGAAAGCCTTCTTCAGCGATCAATGCAAAGAAATAAAGAAAAACAACAGAATGGGAAAGACTAGAGATCTCTTCAAGAAAATTAGAGATACCAAGGGAACATTTCATGCAAAGATGGGCTCAATAAAGGACAGAAATGGTATCTTATGCTTTTACAGATTGCAATTTGCTGTCAGCTTTCAGGCATGAAAGTCAAAGTGAAAGTTGCTCAGTCATATCTCACTCTTTGCAACCTCATGGACTATACAGTCCAAGGAATTCTCTTGGCCAGAATACTGGAATGAGTTTAATAAATAATAAATATTTATGTTTAATATATTCATAAGTTATTTGTATGATAAACTATATGTAATTATGTTGGTTTATGTAATTAGTGTGTGTACATATATATTCTACAAGGAAGGAGGTAAAATATTCAAACACCTTCCAATAAAGTATAAAAATGGTTTCTTATAAAGCTCAAATTGATATATATGTACATATAGAGAATGTTTTCTCACTTTTTCAGCTGTAATATTCATAGCACTTTGTGAGGGAGCAGAAATCATTTAAATAGTATACCTAAAGAATAAACATCTTCAGGATATATACCAATAAAAACATTTCTATTTAAAATACCTTAATCAAAGAATCTCATGAACTTTCCTCTAAGCTTTCAAAAAATCTAACAGAAGTTTAGAAAGAGCATTGTGAGGATTTGTAGTTTGTACTGAAGCACAAGAAAGCAAATCAAGTGTTAATACTAGTCTGAAGGAAATTCTTATTTCCACTGAAATCTCATTCACACCTCATTAAATTATTTAAATCATACCTATAATGATGAGCAGCTTCATTTTGAATGTAGGCAGATGCAACTGAGAAGTGGAAAGGATACTGACTTCACATCCTTTCCTACCATTAAAATCCAGGGTATTCTAAGTCCATTCAGTATTATTATTTCATAATAACGACAGACCTTTTTGGTTAGCAGTGCCTTTTCACACTAATAAACCTGTGTTTTCCTGATGAGTCAAGCCTTTTTGCATTAACGATCAGGAGATAATTTTAGGCTGGTTGACTGCTACTAATTGGGTCAGGTGAGTTTTTAAAAGTCATCTTTAAAAGTAGATTGACCAAAGAAGGTGAGGAATATTATTTAGTGCCTGTGTACTTTTTTATTATTATTGATAAATATTTTTCCTTAGTTAAATAAATGATTGCAAAGAAGGTAAATATTTCACATGTAAATACCTCTCAAACTGGGCACCCTAGGTGATTGAGAGAAACATGAAGAAATTACAAAGAAGTATTATTACATTTTAGGCAATTCCTTAACTAACTTGGGGGGAAGTCTTGGTTATGAATATTCATCTCTAAAAAAATGAGTTTATTCTCTTTATAGACATTTTGGATTTATGTTTCCTCTGTGTGTGGTTACCTTCCATTAAATGCTGAAATGATAATCTATAAAGTTCTCAGAATTTGAAGGGATTAGGCAGGGACTGTCAATTCAAGCAGAGAATTTGATCTAAATTCTAACAGATTTAAAGTTGAAAACTGGAAAGCTAATGTTTACATTATGATACAATTATTTGCTAACATGGAAGATGTATCATTTACAGATTATAAAAAATTCCCCCAAATTTCATTAAGGTTCAGTTCAGTTCAGTCGCTCAGTCATGTCCGACTCTTTGCAACTCCGTGAATTGCAGCACGCCAGGCCTCCCTGTCCATCCCGTTAGAACTAAATAGTTTTGTGACCCTTACTTTATACAAAACAAAAATAAATCAAAGGAAATCATGTACTGATTAACATCTTCTACATTTTTTCTGGCAATATTTTATAGAATTTAGACCTAGAAGATAAAACTTCTCAAAAAAATTTTAGAACTCTGCTATCAAGTTTAAATATAGAAAAATAGGTTATAACATAAATTACTACCTGCTTATTTAAATACATTGTGTTTTGCAAACTGGTTAAAATTTTTAAAAGAGGAAAAATAAAGCATTAATTCCTCCCATGAATAGAAAAGTTATTCAGTAAAATTTGTTTACAATTTAGATGATGGAAAGAATGTCAGTGATTCAGTTAACAGGAATTTTAACAGACCATGATCAGCAGTGGTACTGTGGGCATTTCTAGGCTCAATTTTATGCAGAAATGGTTACCCACAAGTTAGGATTTGAGTTGCTCACTAAAAGATCTTCATATCCCCCCAAAATAATTCATACTAACCTGACAGTCTGAAATTCCATTCTGTGAGATTGGCTTTCTCTGCCTCAATTTTCTTAACACTTTTTCTCTATTAAAATGACAATGTAACCTACAAAGAGTCATAGTAAATGAATTTGTGTTAAACTGAGTAAAGTCGCTCAGTCGTGTCCGACTCTTTGCGACCCCGTGTACTGTAGCTCACCAGGCTCCTCCGTCCATGGGATTCTCCAGGCAAGAACACTGGAGTGGGTTGCCATTTCCTTCTCCAGGGGATCTTCCCAACCCAGGCATTGAACCCAGGTCCCCCGCTCTGCAGGCAGATGCTTTAACCTCTGAGCCACCAGGGAAGCCCTTTTATGTGTTAAGACCATATAATAGACTTTGAGGTAAATGGGATTTTCTTTTTTTAATATAAAAAATGGAATGATTATGGGCCCTACCAATAAAATCTGGACTAAGTCAGACAAGACTTAAGTTGATGCTTACTCCTTGGAAGTAAAGTTATGACCAACCTAGATAGCATATTGAAAAGCAGAGACATTACTTTGCCAACAAAGGTCTGTCTAGTCAGGCTGTGGTTTTCCCAGTGGTCATGTATGGATGCGAGAGTTGGACTGTGAAGAAAGCTGAGCGCCAAAGAATGTAAGAGGAACCAAGGAGACCTAGTGGGCTGAAATGATGTTGATTGCATCAGGAGATAAACATCTTTGGAAGCTATTAAAATAATAATGTGTGGCTTACTGGATGTGTGACAATAGGAGGTGGCTGTGTGGGAGATCAGCATGATTGCCTTCCCAACCTCAAAGCACTGAAAATCTTTTTCTTAAACACTGTGCTAATCAAATACTATAGGTCAAGGACAGATTGGTTAGGAAAGCTGAGAGTCCTCCATAATATCTGTAAACTTAATATTTTGAGGTAGCAGAGATTTAAATGATGTGGAAATTAAAAATCGTTCTTCAATTTTGAGATATTATCCAAGCCATCTGGAAATATCAGGGGAACTGGCAGAATAGTGTAGTATTAAAGGTTTCCAGCACCATTTGACCTTACACAATTTATTTATACTCTCTGAGCCTTCCTCTCTCCATCTGGATGGTGAGGATTAAAGCAGTACCCAAACAGGCATTTATTGAGATAAGATACACAGAGCCTGGTACAGAACTCAAATAGTTAACCACTGCTGCTGCTGCTGAGTCGCTTCAGTCCTGTCCAGCTCTGTGCAACACCAGGCTCCGCTGCCCCTGGGATTCTCCAGGCAAGAACACTGGAGTGGGTTGCCATTTCCTTCTCCAGTGCATGAAAGTGAAATGTGAAAGTGAAGTCGCTCAGTCGTGTCTGACTCTTCGCGACCCCATGGACAGTAGCCCACCAGGCTCCTCGGTCCATGGGATTTGCCAGGCAAGAGTACTGGAGTGGGGTGCCATTGTTAACTACTGACTGCTAATTTATTGTTCTTGAAAACAAATGGATGTGAATATACAAATGAATTATGCTAATTCAGAGTAATCAGCACTTGGTACAGACTTTGAAAAACTCATTTCATGCTAAAAATTAAGCACTGTTAAATCATCTAATCTACAGTGAAATTAATAGGAAGACAGTACATGGCAGGTCATTTTCACCTCTGCCCTGAAACACAGCCATGGTGAGTCGGGGCCATAGACTCATGGGTCCTTGAATAGAGTTCTTGATTCTCAAAGCCTTATTCCCCACAGGCTACTAGCAAGTTAGGTGAGCTTACCTGACATTTGTTTCATCTATGTTTCCTTTAAACAGGAGGAAAGTTCTATTTGGTTTTAAAGATTGAGACCCAGTAGAATATATGACATGCATGAGAAGTACAGTTTTAATGAATCGATTATTTTGTGTGTGTTTTACGTGTTTAATAATGGATTTCTTTATTTATTGCCATACACCTCTAATCACTGCAATCCAGTGATGTAAACAAAAATAATTCCTTTAGTTCTGGCCTATTTACCCAGTGATAAATCTCCTAGACAAAGCCTTTCATTTTTATTTATACTGTAATTGGTTTCACAATCTTCTACAAAGCTTAGGGTTCACAGAATCAGTCTTCCTTTGAGTTACCATTGTGATGAGGAGTGAGATACATAGGCCTCAGAGGAAATCATGTCTTAGGAGGGTGGAGAGAACATGTACAGCTTTAATTTTAACTTTTATTTCAGATAGAAATATGTGACATATTAGAATTTGCCTTGGGTTCAATTTGGGTCATCTTGTTTTTAGATAAAATAGAGCACCTTTCTGAAAGAGGACCCTAATGGGGCAGATTTCTTCACATAATTGAATCTTCAGAAACTAGATACAACTAATTTCCCTCCCTCCCTCATTCCCTCCCTCCCTCATTCCCTCCCTCCCTCCCTCACTCATTCCCTCCCTCACTCATTCCCTCCCTCACTCATTCCCTCCCTTACTCACTCAGTTAATATTTATATAACTACACTATGCTGGACATAACAACTAGGAATACATAAATAAAATATAGCTTCTATCGTCATGGAGTTCAGTCAATTGAGGATGACAAAAAAAGTCTAGAATTGCAATTGTTTGGGACATGCTCTGAGAAACGTGCTAAAAAAAAATTAAAAATAAATTTTCTCATTAAATTGATGCCTAGACTGAATGTTAAAGGAGTGTAGTGTGAAGGTGAAATTTTAGTAATACAAAATAGGCCTGCTTTCAGGCGAATGGAAGGATTGTACTTCTGTGCCAACTATGAACTTCGGCACAGGAATGATACACTTGAGTTGATCAATGTAATATAAGTGGGGTTGGTGTATGTGTATCCCTTCGAGGCAGTGTGTTTAAGAACCGCTGAGAGATGTGTTAAGCTACAATGATTGATGGAAACCCTGTGGAGTGGAGATGAGAGGTGAGACATTAGTATTTGAGGCAGAGGTTAAGAGATGTGGGAAGGAACTAACTCAGTAGTAATGGAGAATGTGTCAGTGAGTAGCAGAAGATGCTAAAGGGGTAGGTGAGACAGGATCATAAAGGACCTTATGTGTCTTGCTAAGGAGTCTTGGAATGTGGACACATTTTAAGTGTGGGAATGGCATAATCTGTCTTGTATTTTAGCATAGTGATCCTGGCATCTGATCAGGAGGTGAATTGAAAGGGCAGGCTGTGAGTCGACTGCTGCCACAACCCAGGTAAAAATGATCTTCTGAACTAAGGTAGCCATGAGAACAATAAATAAGAAGGAAGCAAATGAACTTTGTAATTGAATGTATGCTACGAAAGTGTAGGAAATAAAGTTACCCAGAATCACTTTCAGGTTTCCAAATTAGGTGGTTGGCAAAAAGGCAATGCTGTTTTACAGATGTTGTGAATAGTCAAGGGGAATCAGTTCCCAGAGCAAAGTTTAAACGTGTACATGCTAGTCATCTAATAAGACTGAGCATCCGGGATGGATAAGCAGGATGGATGAACAGATCTGCAGCGCAGAGTCAGGGCTGAGATGAGTATTTGGGAATCTACACATTGAAAGTGAAATTTGGAGCAACGAACAAAGATGAAATCCCCTAGCAAGGAGAATAAAAGTGGCTCCAGGTTAAAAACCTGAGATAATTCATTATTATTTTTAGGGTCAAAAACTTCCCAAAAAATCAAGTTAAATATAACAATCAATTAACACATCCACTTCTGATTTTCCTTAGCAAAGCAAATTCTTTATTGAAACATCAGTAAAATAATAAAATTCCAGCTTTGAAGTCAGGAGAATGAAATATAATAGAATATAGGAATATAAGAAAAATTTAGATTAGAAAATTATTCTCTATTTTCTTTTATGACCTATTGAGTATACAAAATTTATTTTGAACCTATGTTTTAGGCAGTGAATTATAGATTGAGATGAATAAAATAAACATGATTGCTGCCTCTATTAATATATGTCTAGGTGGGTGCATGGTGGGGGAAGGTAGAAAAAAGATGATAAAGCCACAGTGATCATACAAATAGAATACTACAGCTGTGAAATTCTAGGGTAGGTTATCTTAAGGAGAGTTAGAACTTTTATCTGTGATTGAGGTGGGCGCTCTGCTCTTTTCCCAAGTGGGCCCTTTTTCCCTTAGAAGCAGCTTGGAACAGGGAGAGCTATCCTTAAGTTGCCTAGTGTACTACTTGGGATGTTTCCATCCCACATTTACTCACACATGTTAGGAAGAAAAGCTTTTCTCATTTGCACATTCATTATGCCTTCTAATCATAACAATGGGTTGAAAAATGCACAAAGTGTATGTATAACATATTTATTATCAATACTAGCCAAGTCACTAAAAGAAATAATTTTTTTGTGATATCTATTTTTTCCTCAAATGCTTATTATTTTATGCACTACTACTCAAGTTCTTTTCTTTGTTAAGTTACTTTATTTGGGAGGTACAATTCCCTCCCAAACTCTTCCCCAAATCTTTCTCAAAGTAAAACTTAGATGACCTTAATTGGTAATTATGGGTTTCACTGCACGTGTAATATTATTAAGGTGGGGCTCCCATTGCCAAAAGTGACACATGCATAGTTAAGCTTTTACTTAAATTGTCACTCTTCAATAAAATTTCCACTGTCTTCTTGGTGTTCCTCATTCCTGGAGATTAAAGAATGCAAAATATTCTATCCATATTGTATGTTCAATAGAATATACAATTTTTCCCTTCTCTCTATATTGTCTATGTTTTTAAATGATCTTATTCATTTTAATGTTGTCTTGTGTAACTCATTTATTTATGTAACATAAAATTTAACATTTTATGTAACTTATGTCTTCACCAGAACTTTGAGGCCTTCTACTATTCCAATTAAAAGATTTGCTCTGTTCCAGACTGGCCATGCAATAGTTACCACTGAATTTTGGGTTACAGATATTGCTAATAAACACAAGTAACTTCTTTCTCTTTTTTAAGTTGTTACTCTATATAGATTATTTCTTTAGAGGAGATTGTTTTTAATTGTAGTGGACATATTTTGGTTTTATGGGTTCATTGTCACTAATTTGGATCTCAGCGCAGATTTTAGTGGAGAGGATTACCTTCTACCCCTCTGCATAGGGTTAAGAGGACTGCACCTTTAGTTCAGTCGCTCAGTCATGTCTGACTCTTTGAGACCCCATGAACTGCAGCACGCCAGGCCTCCCCGTCTATCACCAACTCCTGGAGTTCACTCAGACTTACATCCAGCGAGCCAGTGATGCCATTCAGCCATCTCATCCTCTGTCATCCCCTTTTCCTCCTGCCCTCAATCCCTCCCAGCATCAGAGTCTTTTCCAGTGAGGCAACTTTTCGCATGAGGTGCCCAAAGTACTGGAGTTTCAGCTTTAGCATCTTTCCTTCCAAAGGACACCCAGGACTGATATTCTTTAGAATGGACTATCTAGTATGCTCCTCCTTGGATTTCCTTGGCAACACTTAGCAGCAGCAGTATGCTCCTCCATTGCCTTCTGAGCTCTATGGTTTCTGATGAGAAATTAGTTGTTAATCTTTCTGAGGATCCTTATATGTGATACATCACTTTTACCTTCTTTCAAAATCCTCTTTCTCTTTTTCTTTTAGTAGTTGATTTTGCTGTAGCCAGATGTAGTTTTTTGGTTTTTTTTTTAGTTTATCTTACTCAAAGTATTTTGAGCTCCTAGTATGTGTAGATTAATATTTTATATCAATTTGGGAAGTTTGGGGCTATTATTTCTTCAAATAGGCTTCCTGCTCTTTTTTTTTTTTTTTCTCTCCTTTTGGAATTCCTGCTATGCATATGTTGGTATGTTAGATGGTGTCACACAAGTCTTTGAAGCTCTACTAATTTTTCTTTATTCTGTTTTCTTTTATGCACTGATTTGGTGATGTTAATTGACTTATTCATGTTTTTCAATTTCTTCTGCTGATGCTAAAATCTTCTTTTAAGTCTTTCTAGTGAATTTTTCATTTTCAGTGCTTTATTTTTTAATTTTAGAGTATCCATTAAAAATAATTTCATATTTTCAATTTGGTAAAATATTATCATTCCTGTTTGTATATGATTCTGTTAATTTCTTGAACATATTTATAATAGTTTATGTAGAGTTTTTTTCTCTGGTGTTCAAAATTTAGACTTCCTCAGGACAGATTTTATTGACCTGTTTCGGTTTTCGCTATATATTTGCCATATTTTCTTCTTTGTTTATTTCTTAACTTTTTATTGGGAACTAGACTTTTAAAATAATATGGAAACTACTCTCTCCACTACATAACTCCCCAGCGCTATGGCTTGTTGTTGCTTTTTGTTGTTGTTACTGCTGGTTTATTTAGTGAGTTTCAGTAAGTAACTATAAAGTCTGATTCTTGGTCATATGTGGCCATTAAGATCTCTGATTAGGAAGCTCTATGGTTAGCTACTTGTTAGACAAATTCATTTAGATCTCGAGTCAATATGCCTGTCACTGTTTGCCAACATGCTCTGTGTATGTGTGATCACACATTCAGTGTGACAGCAGTTCAAAATTATGCCTTACCTTTACTCTCTGCATATGCAGAGCTCAAGATCAACAAAAGCTAATATATTAGGATCTTAATTGGTCTTTTCTGGGCACATGCTCCACTGTGCACATGTGTGGAGTGCATCCCCAGGGAGATGTTAGAGATTTTCAAAGTCCCTTATAGGCATCTCATTCCTCAGACTTCTCTTTCTTTCTTTCTTTTTTTTGGGGGTGGGGGTGGGGGTGGGGGGGAAGGTATTTTGGCCAATCTCTTTTTTTTTTTTTTTTCTTTAAGACTATCTGTTCATTACAAATGGGTGTAAGTCAGGTATAGCCCATGGATGAGATACGTATGCAAGCTATGGGAAGGAAGCAAGAATCTTCCATGCCTTTTCCAGGAACTCTGCTCTCTCCACATCTCCAAGTGTTCCATCATGGACATCCTTTCAACCCATTCCTTTGGGGTTTTTATGGAGCCTTCACTATAAAGACACAATTGATTAAATCAATGGCCGTTGTCATTGGACCTCAACCACCAGCCTTGCTCCACTCTACAGAGTTCTGGAATTGGGGACTGGAACTTCAAACCTTCTAATCACCTTGTTGCTTTTCCTGGTGACAAGGCACATTCTAGATGCTTTCCAAGGGTTATCTCATTAACATAACAAAAGACACCTTGAAGGCCCTCCTCACTAAGGGTTTTAGGAGCTCACTCCCTGAAACTGGGATGAAGACCAATTATATACATTTCTTTGTGTGTGTGTGTGTATGGTTTTTTGTTGGTTTTTAATTTTTATTGGAGTACGGCTACTTTACAATGTGCTAAGATCAGCCCTGGGATTTCTTTGGAAGGAATGATGCTAAAGCTGA
>SJXQ01001432.1:153425-273755 GCA_006408695.1 Aepyceros melampus | reverse complement strand
GTGGGGGTGGGGGTGGGGGGGAAGGTATTTTGGCCAATCTCTTTTTTTTTTTTTTTTCTTTAAGACTATCTGTTCATTACAAATGGGTGTAAGTCAGGTATAGCCCATGGATGAGATACGTATGCAAGCTATGGGAAGGAAGCAAGAATCTTCCATGCCTTTTCCAGGAACTCTGCTCTCTCCACATCTCCAAGTGTTCCATCATGGACATCCTTTCAACCCATTCCTTTGGGGTTTTTATGGAGCCTTCACTATAAAGACACAATTGATTAAATCAATGGCCGTTGTCATTGGACCTCAACCACCAGCCTTGCTCACTCTACAGAGTTCTGGAATTGGGGACTGGAACTTCAAACCTTCTAATCACCTTGTTGCTTTTCCTGGTGACAAGGCACATTCTAGATGCTTTCCAAGGGTTATCTCATTAACATAACAAAAGACACCTTGAAGGCCCTCCTCACTAAGGGTTTTAGGAGCTCACTCCCTGAAACTGGGATGAAGACCAATTATATACATTTCTTTGTGTGTGTGTGTGTATGGTTTTTTGTTGGTTTTTAATTTTTATTGGAGTACGGCTACTTTACAATGTGCTAAGATCAGCCCTGGGATTTCTTTGGAAGGAATGATGCTAAAGCTGAAACTCCAGTACTTTGGCCACCTCATGCGAAGAGTTGACTCATTGGAAAAGACTCTGATGCTGGGAGGGATTGGGGGCAGGAGGAGAAGGGGATGACTGAGGATGAGATGGCTGGAGGGCATCAGTTACTCAATGGATGTGAGTCTGACTGAACTCCAGGAGTTGGTATTGGACAGGGAGGCCTGGCGTGCTGCAATTCATGGGGTCACAAAGAGTTGGACACGACTGAGCAACTGAACTGAACGGCTACTTTACAATGTGCTGGTTTTTACTGTCCAGCAAAGCAGAGCAGCTCTGTTGTTCAGTCGCTAAGTAGTATTGGCTCTTTCAACCCCATGGACTGCAGCATGCCAGGCTTCCCTGTTCTACACATCTCCTGGAATTTGCTTAAACTCATGTCCATGGAGCCAGTGATCGCATCCAACCATCTCATTATCTGTTGCCCCATTCTCCTCCTGCCTTTGATCTTTCCCAGCATCAGGCTCTTTTCCAATGAATCGGCTCTTCACAACAGGAGCTTCAGCTTCAACACCAGTCCTGCTGGTGAATATGCAGGGTTGATTGCCTTTTTGATTGACTGGTTTGATCTCCTTGCTGACCAACGGACTCTCAAAAATCTTCTCCAGCACCACATTTCAAAACATTAATTCTTCAGAGCTCAGCCTTCTTTATGGTCCAATTCTCACATCCACACATGACTATGAAAAAACCATACCTTTGACTATACAGACCTTTGCAGGCAAAATGATGTCTCTGCTTTTTAATATGCTGTATAGTTTTATCACAACTTCTCTTTCAAGGAACAAGTGTCTTATTTTCATGGCTGAAGTCACTGTCCACAGTGATTTTGGAGCCCAAGAAAATCTCACGCTACTTCCACGTTTTCCCCATCTATCTGCCATGACGTGATGAGACTGGATGCCATGATTTGGGTTTTCAGAGTGTTGAGTTTTAAGCCAGCATTTTCACTCTGCCTTTTTCCATTTTATCAAGAGGCCCTCTGCTGCTGCTGCTAAGTCGCTTCAGTTGTGTCCGACTCTGTGCATTCCCATAGACGGCAGCCCACTAGGCTCCTCTGTCCCTGGGATTCTCCAGGCAAGAATACTGGAATGGGTTGCCATTTCCTTCTCCAATGCCTGAAAGTCAAAAGTGAAAGTGAAGTTTCTAAGTCGTATCCAACTCTTAGCGAACCCATGCACTGCAGCCTACCAAGTGCCTCCATCCATGGGATTTTCCAGGCAAGAGTACTGGAGTGAGTTGCCATTACCTTCTCCAAGAGGCCCTCTGGTTCCTCTTTACTTTCTGCTAATAGAGTGGTATCATCAGCATATCTGAGGTTGTTGATATTTCTCCTGGCATATCTTGATTCCAGCTTGTGAATTTCTAGCCTGGCTTTTTGCATGATGTACTCTGCATATAAGTTAAAAAAAAAAAAGCAGGGTGACAATATACAGCCTTCACATACTCCTTTCCCAGTTTTGAGCCAGTCCGTTGTGCCATGTTCAGTTCTAAATGTTGCTTCTTTGTCCTGCATACAGGAGAGAGATGAGGTCTGGTATTTCCATCTCTAAGGATTTTCCACTTTGTTGCAATCACAGTTTGTTGTGAGCCACCAGGGCTTCCTTTGTTGCACAGCTGGTAAAGAATCTGTCGGCAATGAGGGAGACCTGGGTTCAATCCCTGGGTTGTGAAGATCCCTTGGAGAAGGGAACAGTTACCCACTCAGTATTCTGGTCTGGAAAATTCCATGGACTATATAGACTTTGTACAGTTCTTCAGTGTATTCTTGCCATCTCTTCTTAATATCTTCTGCTTCTGTTGAGTCTTGCAGTTTTTTTTTCCTTTATTGTGCTCATCTTTGCATGGAATGTTCCCTTGGTATCTCTACTTTTATTGAAGAGATTTCTAGTCTTTCTGATTCTTTTGTTTTCCTCTATTTCTGTGCATTGTTCACTTAAGAAGGCTTTCTTCTCTCTCCTTGCTGTTCTCGGGAAGTCTGCATTCAGTTGGGTACATCTTTCCCTTTCCCCTTTGCTTCTCTTCTTTTCTCAGTTATCTGTAAGGTCTCCTCAGACGACTACTTTCCTTCTTGCATTTCTTTTTATTTGGGATGGTTTTGATCACCACCTCCTGTACAATGTTATGAACCTCTGCCACAGTTCTTCAGGCACTCTATCAGATCAAATCCTTTGAATTTGTCACTCCCACTGTACAATCATAGGGGATTTGATTTAGGTCATACCTGAATGGCTTAGTGTTTTTCCCTACTTTCTCGAGCATAAGTCTAAATTTTGCAATAAGGAGGTCTTTGGGGGATATCTTTTCCATTTAGGTCACCACAGAGCATTGAGTAGAGTTTCCTTTGCTATACATAGGTTCTCATTAGTTATCTCTTTTATTCATAGTATCAAGAGCCTATATATGCCAATCCAAATCCTCCAATTCACCCCACCCCCTCCTTCCCTCTTGGTATCCATACATTTGTTCTCTCTGAGTCTGTTTTGTTCTGTTCTCTGTTTCTGCTTTGGAAATAAGATCATCTATACCAATTTCTTGCTCCTTGGAAGAATAACTATCACAAGCCTAGACAGCATATTAAAAAGCAGAGACATTACTTTTCTGACAAAGGTCCATACAGTTGAAGCTACAGTTTTTCCAGTAGTCATGAACAGATGTATGGATGTGAGAGTTGGACCATAAAGAAAGTTGAGTACCTAAGAACTGATACTTTTGAACTGTGGTTGGGGAGACTCTTGAGAGTCCCTTGCAATTGTTGGTTGTTTATCTTATATATAGTAGTATGGTTTAGTTCATCCCAAGCTCTTGATTTATCTACCCCTTCAATGTTTCCCTTTTGGCAACCATAAGTTTGTTTAAGTCTGTGAGTCTGTTTCTGTTTTGTAAATAAGTTCATTTGTATCATATCATTTTTAGATTCCACATGTAACCAATATCGTATGATACTTGGCTATTTGTAAATAATGCTGCAGTGAACATTGGGATGCATATCTTTCCAACCTATGTCTTTTTTCTCCAGATTTATGCCCAAGAGTGAAACTGCTGGATCATATGGTAGTTCTACTTTTAAAGAACCTCCATACTATTCTCCATGGAGAAGGAAATGGCACCCCACTCCAGTACTCTTGCCTGGAAAATCCCATGGATGAAAGAGCCTGGTGGGCTGCAGTCCATGGGGTCGCTAAGAGTCGGACACGACTGAACGACTTCACTTTCACTTTTCACTTTCATGCATTGCAGAAGGAAATGGCAACCCACTCCAGTGTTCTTGCCTGGAGAATCCCAGGGACGGGGGAGCCTGGTGGGCTGCCGTCTATGGTATCACACAGAGTTGGACACGACTGAAGCGACTTAGCAGCAGCAGCTGCATACTGTTCTCCATAGTGGTTGTACCAATTTATACTCCCACTGACAGTATAGGAAGGTTCCCTTTTCTCCACACCCTCTCCAAAATTTATTGTTTGTAGACTTTTTGATGATGGTCTTTCTTACTGGTGTGAAATGATACCTTGTTATAGTTTTGATTTTCTTTTCTCTGATAATTAGTGATGCTGAACATCTTTTCATGTATTTTTTGGCCATCTGTGTGTCTTCTTTGAAGAAATGTCTGTTTAGATCTTCTGCTCATTTCTTTTATTGTTTTTTGTTTGTTTTGTTTTGGACATAGCTGCTTGAGATGTTTGTATATTTTAGAGATTAATCCTTTGTAGGTCACATTGTTTGCAAATATTTTCTCTCATTCTGTAGGTGTCTTTTTGTATATGGTTTCATTGCTGTGCAAAAGCTTTTAAGTTTAATTAAGTCTCATTCATTTAATTTTTGTTTTTGTTTTCTTAAGGAGGTGGATCCAAAAGGATATTGTTGCAATTTATGTCAAAGAATACTCTGCTTATGTTGTCCTCTAAGAGTTTTATAATGTTCAGTTTTACATTTAGGTCTTTAATCCATTTTTAATTTATGCTTGTATATGGGATTTAGAAAAGGTTCTAATTTTATTCTTTTACCTGTATCTGTCTAGTTTTCCCTGCATCACTAATTGACAAGACTGTCTTTTCACCACTGTATATTCTTGCCTCATTTGTTATAGAGTAACTGCCCATAGGTATATGGGTTTATCTCTGGGCTTTCTATCTTGTCCATTTATCTATATTTCTGTTTCTGTATATCATTACCACAGTGTCTTGATGACAGTAGCTTTATAGTATAGTTTGAAGTCAAGGAGCCTGATTGCTCCAGCTCTCTTGCCCAAACTGGTATTACAATCTCAGGCAGTTGGAGCATGAAACATTTGTTACTGCTTGTTTTTCAGGGCTGTTCTGGGAATAAGATTTTCCCCGCTGAGTTAGTTCAAAGATTAAACCCTCTGAATCTGAATTTTCAAAGAGCTTCCAGAAAGGTCAAAATATTGATAGCTATTTGGGGATAAAACTTTTTGAGATACTCCAAAGCCATTCTATTTTCTCTGGGAGCTACTAGGCTGCTGTTTTTCACAGAAACCTTGGTTTCCAGGTTTTCAAGGCTAAAAGGAGAGTGAAACAGTTGGCTTAAAGCTCAACATTCAGAAAACGAAGATCATGGCATCTGGCCCCATCACTTCATGGGAAATAGATGTGGAAAAAGTAGAAACAGTGTCAGACTTTGTTTTTTGGGGCTCCAAAATCACTGCAGATGGTGACTGCAGCCATGAAATTAAAAGGTGCTTACTCCTTGGAAGAAAAGTTATGACCATAGTCATATGACTATGACTAGATAGTATATTCAAAAGCAGAGAATTACTTTGCCGACTAAGGCCTGTCTAGTCAAGGCTATGGTTTTTCCTGTGGTCATGTATGGATGTGAGAGTTTGACTGTGAAGAAGGCTGAGCGCCAAAGAATTGATGCTTTTTGACTGTGGTGTTGGAGAAGACTCTTGAGAGTCCCTTGGACTGCAAGGAGATCCAACCAGTCCATTCTGAAGGAGATCAGCCCTGGGATTTCTTTGGAAGGAGTGATACTAAAACTGAAGCTCCAGTACTTTGGCCACCTCATGCGGAGAGTTGACTCATTGGAAAAGACCCTGATGCTGGGAGGGATTGGGGGCAGGAGGAGAAGTGGACGACCAAGGATGAGATGGCTGGATGGCATCACAGACTCAATGGACGTGAGTCTGAGTGAACTCCGGGAGTTGGTGATGGACAGGGAGGCCTGGTGTGCTGCGATTCATGGGGTCGCAAAGAGTAGGACATGACTGCGTGACTGAATTGAACTGAACTGAGTTATGAAGAAGAGAATGTGAACAGAACAAATTAAAGCACCACAGACCTTGCTGTTCTTACCATCTGAGACATTTTTCTTAAGTAAATGCTCCTCAGATTAATCCTTTGTTTAATTTCCAGAGCTCTGGAAAAATGGACTTTGACCAATTTTGCCATGCCTTCATTGTTTTAAAGGAGGATCTGGTTTTTGGAGTTTTACCATTATAGAAATGCTCTGTTCCTCATGACTACTTCTGCTAAGAAATGAAGAACTGATAGTCCATCCTCTGCAAAAATAACAATATTGAACTCTGTTTATCCTCACTCTGGGTCTTTTTATTTCCAGAAGGACCTGTCTCTTCTTTCCTCTCTCCTCCAACCCATTTTATTAAGATAAAAATTGTATATATTCACAGCATATAATGTGATGATTAAATATGCATTTTCACAGTGAAGTGATTACTACAGTCAAACTTATTTATATCTTCTCCTCATCTAGTTACCCTTTTAATTGTAATAAAAAGCACTTGAAATCTATTCTCTTAGCATATTTCAGTATCAATACAATATTATTAACTATAGTCATTTACTATACATCAAATCTCTAGACTTATTCATTTTATATAATTGCTACTTTGTACCCTTTGACCATCTCTGTGTTTCCCCCACCTCTCAGCTTCTGGTAACCATCATTCTATTCTCTGCTTATATATTCAACAATTTTACATTTCATATATAAGTGAGGGTTTTTTCTTATCTAACTTATTACAAAGTTTTAAAATATGTACAAAAGAAGCTACCTTTGTTATGTTTGCTCTTTCCTTCTGGGGAAATTCTCTCATTCTCATTTATAAAAACATAAGACATTAACTTATAAGCAAATATTATTATTCATTATTATGACCAATAAAATTAAGAAACAATATAGATTTTAAAATTGGATAGATGATTGTAATAAAAAGGTGAAGGTGAAGTCGCTCAGTCGTGTCCGACTCTTTGCGACCCCATGGACTGTAATGTACTAGGCTTCTCTGTCCATGGGATTCTCCAGGCAAGAATACTGGAGTGGATTGCCATTTCCTTCTCCAGGGGATCTTCCCGACCCAGGGATTGAACCAGGGTCTCCCGCATTGGAGGCAGACGCTTTAACCTCTGAGCCACCAGGGAAGCCCTAATAAATAAAAAACATCCCTTTATTTTGTGATATATTTCCTTAGCAGTGAATTCATCTTTTCTGATTGTTAGAATATAATTTAGTAAGCTAAGCTTATATATTTTACTTTCCTGGATACATTTTGAGCTTTGTTTACTTGATGTAATAACAAGCTAAGTAAAGAATTCAAAAACTTTGTAATGAATACTAACAATATTATGAAGTGCCCAACAGTTGAATTTCTCATTGTTTCTTTGACTATACTTATCAATGTCAGGCATAAACCTTTTTTTTAATCCACATAGCAGGAAATTTTTAAGTTGATTTAAAGTTTTCATCAGATTCTGCCTGATGTTATTTATCCCAGACAATGAAAGCAGTCAAGATATAATGTAAAATCGATCCAAGGCGTTAGGAACACTTAAGTTGTATCTGATGTTTATGGTGATAAATGAGTAATAGATTATTTGTAGAAGCAGCTAGATTTTTAACTTTTTTTGAATTCTGTGCCCCTGTCTATAATGTGCATCCACACAGGTGGATGAGATGTATAACAACTTAATGTGCAGGTGCTCAACATAATTTTTCCTTCCTTGATGAGGGCATATAAATTTTAGGAAAGATAAATACAAAAGAGGAAAACTGATTATTTTGATAGACCATCTTTTGGGTGAAAGTGGAATTTGTAATAAATTATTTAAACATATATGTTGGAATGAATTATATCCAAAGACTACTGGTCCCCAATTTCCATTAAGTCAACTCAACCATTTATTTATGTGTTTATTCAACAACAAATATTTACTGACTTGCCACTAAGGGCCAGAAATTGATGATACAGCAGTGTAGAAAATGAGTAGTTGTCACCCTCATGAAGCTGTATTCTAGTGGGAACATCTGAAAAGACAAGGCAATCTCCCCCAAATTACTAAGAGCAAATAATGATAGATTATTTTAAGCTCATAGAAAACATATAGAATGATGGCAAATAACCTCGAGAAGGGTGTTTGAGGGACATAGAGGGGCTCCCTGTGAAGGTGACATCAGAATTAAAACCTGGAAAAGGGAAGGAAGAGGCATACTCAGAACGGTTGTTGTTCAGTCACTAAGTCATGTCTTATTCTGCAACCCCATGGACTGCAGCACGCCAGGCTTCTCCATCCATCATCTCCCTCAGTTTGCTCAAACTCATCTCCATTGTGTCCGTGATGACATGCAACCATCATCCTCTGTCACGCCCTTCTCCTCCTATCCTCAGTCTTTCCCAGAATCAGGGTATTTTCCAGTGAGTCAACTCTTCACATCAAATAGTCAAATACTGGAGCTTCTGCTTCAGCATCAGTCCTTCCGATGAATATTCAGAGTTGATTTCCTTTAGGATGGCCTGGTTTGATCTCCTTGCTGTCCAAGGGACTCTCAAGAATCTTCTCCTGTTCAAAACTGGGGAAACCTTTCTAGGCATAGGGAAAGAAGAGTGCAAAGTCTCAAAAGTGGGGGATAATCCTGGCTTATTCAAGAAACAGAAAGGAGGCCAGAAGCACTGGTGCTTATAAAAACCATCGAGTAAGTGACCTAAAAAGAAATTGATACTGGGTAGAAACCAGATTAGGCAGGGTCTTGTAACCGAAAGAGTTTGGATTTTGTCACACAAAGCAGTTGTGTGACTGGGTCTGATATGTTCTGTAAAGAGGATTCTGGCTGCTCTGTTGAGAACAGATTGGAAAAGGCCGAATATGCATGTGCAGGGATGTACCCACACATTCTACATGCTCTGGCGCAAGAGGACTGTGAGAAATAGAAAAAGGGTGTTTGGGCAGGTTCCTGTTATATGGTGGCAGATAAGCTTGTGACCTAATATGAGACCCCCAAGGGTCTTTTTATCACCAGACGGTGGAGAGACCACCTTTCCTCTCTGTGCTGCCTGCTTGGTCTCTGCACAGCAGCTGCCCAGAGCCTCTAACAGCACATGGGGCTACACAAAGGGCCCTGGAGAGCAATGCCAGTTTGCTATACTCTAGGTAAGCTGTCTCGATCTGATCATTTAAATACACAAAGTATAGTTTCATATTCAGAATGTGAGATAGTCCACACTTAAAATACTCACTGCATGAAATATCCAGTATTTAGAGACAATACATTTTCACTACCATGAATGTTTTAATATATTTTGTGTAAATATTATCTCTTGCCAGGTCATTTGTTTTCATTTATATTTGTTATATTCCATTAGTGTCAGGTTTCCTGTGTATATGGGTGTTGTCCATAAAGGATTATAACCCCTTGATAACTGATCACTAAAATTTGAATCAGTTGATCCTTAATAATCTTTTCCTCCCTGCAGCATTCACTCACTAATACACTGTGAGGTTTCAGAGCTAGAGTTTCATTGTCACATTATGCTTCTTCAGAAATTGTAACAAATTAGAAAGCAAAAAATGGAATGATTTTAGCCTTTAAGATGCAAGGTATTAAATGTTGAATTATTGTGAGTGAAGGACAACTATAGTACAGTAATTAGTGTGGGCCTTCTGTTTTGCATTTATCATCTTGAAAGATAGCAATAGAAAATAATAATAACAACAAGAAAATCAATGGGAAAAAATTACAATCAATTACAGAAATGGTTGCTTTTTATTGTATGAATTGAAACTGTATAGAGAAGTTCGTGGACTTTCTGTTTTGTTGCAAAGAGAGGATAGAACTGTTGATCCTGCCAAAATCTACTCTTTTATTTCATGGTTGCAAATACAGCCCTTGATATTCTGCTAGAAATTTGACAGCTATGGTTTTGCCAAGGTTGTTTGGGAACATTTGATGTCTTTCTCATATGTTGTTACAAGGCAACCCTAGAACACATCATATATGAGCCAGGCTGGAAAGGAGGTTCTTAGCAGAATCTGTTTGTTTTTATTTAAATGTTTATAATACATAATGATTATTAATGTCCAGTCCCTTTCCTGATCTGAGAATGATGGAGGGAGTGGTGCAAATTTAAGAGGCCAGGGTAACATCTGCAGACCAACTTAGAATCTGACTTTGCTTCTAGAAACAAGAAAACAAAGAATAATCACTAAAAGAGAGCACTTTAAGAGGTCTAACATTAAATTGCTTCAGTTGATTTCCTGGAGGGTTTTTAGACCTTATTGTTGATTCACTACAAAGCTGTCATAATGTAATGTAGCTAACTCCAGAGGTCTGAACAGGATAAGGGAATCTGTCTTCTTGTCTTGCAGAGAATCTTTTCTGATCAGGGTGAAGTTGTTGGTGTTAGAGTGAGTGATTGCTCATAATCCCTTGTGCTTTGTCTGAGTTTGCTTACGGAAGCTTTTATTGTTATTAATATTTAACATTGACTGAAGGCCAACAGTGCTCTAGGTGATGAATACAACATTGAGCTAGTTCTGATCTTTGTCCAACTGGATAATTTCCAATTATACAACTAGGAAAGAGAACTCGCTCTATATAAATATTGGGATAAATAAGACAATGTGAGGGGAAAAACAGTCATTTATATTCATCAGCCTATGACAAATCCCGATGAGCTCTCATTATATCTTTAAAAAATAGTTAATTTTCTAAGAAAAAGATTTAATATTTTCTAACTGTGGTTGATCTTTTCAGCTGTTTGCATTTAAACATTTATTTTGGCATTACTAAGAATAATGTATTCTGAAGGTCGTGTAATGAAATTACCATGTAACAAAATTTGATAAATTATTTGAGTTTAATTTATATATGTTCTTAGTTTTGTGGATAACCATTCAGAAATGACCATTAGCTTCTCCAAATTTTTTGTTATTAACATATATTAATCAAATATATCAGACTATCTTATCAAAAACAAACAAAAACTAATGCAAGCCAAAGATGCTATTTTTTTTTCCCTAAGATTCTTCCTAGAGGCAGAAATTATTTTGCAGCCAAGACCTTAGGGTATATATATTGGTTCATCTATTTGCCCTCTGTGTTCAAAAAAGGGTTGATTTACATCCTGTCTTTTTCCAATTTGTTCCTCTAATTGATACAGCACTAGATGAGAATAATCCATTAATAGCCATGAGTGTTGTTTCAAGGGAAGTGGATGCAGAACTCATTAAACTAACAAACAGAATGTGATGCATTTTATTTATTTATAGTTATCTTGAAAGAAATAAGTTGAAGGTGTCACTATAATATTTTGTAGTATTAGGCTCCTGAGGCTTTGTGAATTTGTCTGATGTGTTTTGCATTTTAGGATTTTGCTGGCAAACACCTAGAAATTCCTTAGAGTATCACATCTAAAACTGTATGTTTCCAGTGTCTCTTTACTTGTGTGTGTGTGTGTGTGTGTGTGTGTGTGTGTGTTTTGGCAGGGGGGGCATACTTTTAAGAACACTTGTCTTACGCTTTCTTAATTGTGAGCCTTTAAGGAAAGAGGCTCTACCTTTCTCATTTGGTTCTCTTGTATCTGGAGCACATTGGGCACAAAAATATTTTTTAAAATTTATTTGATTTTTCAGTTGGAATTTTATACTATTGTTAGCAAAGCTCAGTGTTAGAAAATGTAACATCCAGCATCAAAACTGGGGTCAAAAGTGATAAAGGATAGCATAAGCAAGAAAATTAGAAAGTAATTTTGTCTCAACTTATTTAAAAATTGTGTACAAAACACTCTCTGGTGAATTATGTAATCCTATGAAGTAAACATTTTTCATTATACCAGTGATCATTTTCCTCTGTTAAAAAGTCACCTGAAAAAAATTCACAATAAATAGAACACTAAAGAACAAAAGGTTAAAAATAAAAATACTGTGGAAATTCCTTACCCATAGAAAACTGCAACTTATCACTGAATTTCTGTTCTTCTAATTGACACATAACTAAATTTTATTTTTTATATAAGAGGTCATATTATGCATGCAGTTTTGACATATCTTTCTTAGCATTAGCATTTGCATTATTATACTTTTTTATGATTAAATATTTGTGGCATATTTTTATGTCTTAATGTTTAAGCATAATTAAAACAAATTTCTTTTATTTGGTATTTATATTTTTTTGGAAATGTCCTGTGTCAAAAACAATTTAATGATGAATATCTTAGTAACTAGATCTTTGTACATACCCTTCACTAGCAAAATATTTAAATATGCTCAAACACATGTTTGTCACAATCACGGTGATTCATAAAATTGTTGACATATGCATCTAAAGTAATGATGGAATTTTTTACTTTAGGGATGACAATTTATAATTATAAATGAGAGAAGTATTTACTTTAAAAATCACCTTGGATGGACAAATTTAATTTTGTAAGTTAATTTTCCCACCACAACATCTTGGTTGTCAACTTTAATTTCAAATTTCTAGCATGCACATGTGATCACTCTTCAGACATTAACCCATTGCCCACCAGGTGCCAAAAAAAAGTCCTGTTTTAGGAATAAGATTAAGATCACCAACTTCCCATGCTTAAAACCACTCATAGTTTCATGGCAGTAGGTTCATTTACAGTAACAAGGTAAGCTTGGAGACAGAGCATAGATAAACCTTCATTTCTAGCAGTCTTTGTAAGAATGTCAAAAAGAAATTGATAGTAAGTAAAGAAATGAAGTAATCATAAAAGACAAGTTTCAAAATAATAATAGATGAAGGAAAGGCCAAGCTCATAATATGTGCTAAAAATATTTAGATATCTATCATTGATCATCACTACTGCTAGACACTAATGTCTTTCTGATGCTTACTGTCTAACATTAAGTTAAATAGCAGTAAATGTGTAATAGTATGTATTATGATTCTTTATAAAGAGATAACAAAAATATTATGAATGGAGATTTGATTTACCAAATACTTTATGCTACAAAGTAAAAGCATATTTTACTATTATTGAACCATCAACTGATGCTGAAACTCTAAAATATAAATGAATACATATATTTTTAATTTTTTTCTTTTTACTTTCATTCCCTTCTATGTTTTGGTATTGGGTATATCCAAAAGACCATATTGATGCAGTCATAGCATATTCATAGCAATATTTATAAATACTATCACAATTACACAATCATTTTGTATCATGCTTCTTTTTCCTTTGCCATATATTGAACTTGATGTATGATACAGTGACACTTAATGAAATGTAGGCTTCATTGATTTATTTGTAACTTCTTAAGGGTACTTTGGGCTTCCCTGGTAGCTCAGATGGTAAAGAATCTACCTGCAATGCAGGAGATCTGGGTTCAATCCCTAGGTTGGGAAGATCCTCTGGAAAAGAAAGTGGCAACCCACTCCAGGATTCTTATCTGGAGAATTCCATGGACAGAGGAATTTGGGGGGCCTATAGTCCTTGGGTCACAATGAGTAGGACAGAACTGAGCAACTAACACTTCACTTTAATGGTACTTTAGCACCCTCTATTTAAACTTCCTCTGAAAAGTACTCAGTATTTTACTTTAAAAAAAATTCAAGTTCATGCTTATCACTTTGATATTCTGTATCCCTTGAATCAGCAATATTTTTACTGTCATATTGATTTCTTCCAGTTGATGTAAGGGAGAGCAATTTCAGCTTTCATTTCTTGAATCAAAGTGAAAAACTGTTAAGACTAAGTCAGAAGAGTCTAACAAATAATGTTCATTTGCTGTTGGCTGTTAGAGGGAAAGAGAAAACGAGTCATCATTTCATCTCCTTGCTGCTGCTGCTGCTAAGTCGCTTTGGTTGTGTCTGACTCTATGCGACCCCATAGACGGCAGCCCACCAGGCTCCCCCGTCCCTGGGATTCTCCAGACAAGAACACTGGAGTGGGTTGCCATTTCCTTCTCCAATGCATGAAAGTGAAAAATGAAAGTGAAGTTGCTCAGTCGTGTCCAACTCCTAGCTACCCCATGGACTGCAGCCCACCAGGCTCCTCCATCCATGGGATTTTCCAGGCAAGAGTAACTGGAGTGAGTTGCCATTGCCTTCTCCTTTGATCTCCCTACCACACACCAGTCAGTCAGCTCAGGTGATTTTGTGTCCTATTCACTTGTCCAGTAACTATTGCTTGTAGCCATGCAATGTAAACTCAGTCTGTTATTTTCAGGATGCAGAACACACCTCTACATCCTTGGAGAGGAAATGGAAGAGCCAGTCTCATAATGAGTGCTTAGGCACTTGTAAGGGATTTATATCTTTAGGTTTACATCAATTAGTTTAATTTCCTACTTCTACATATTCAGGGCTTTATGGTGAATGGATAGAACTTTTGTTGACAGAATTATAGGCTATGTGGCTGTGATGAAATTTTGAATCTCTCATTTCTACCGTGTTTTGGAATTTGATGGCAAAAGTAAATATATAGGAGAACATGCATTTATTGAAAATTATGTTTTATGGAGTTTTTTTTCCTATGAGAAAATGAAATAAACCTATACTTTTATTCAAAACTGCTTCATTCTGAAATCTATTTCCCTGAGGTACAAAGGAAGCCTGAGATCATGCTGAATTGAGGTTATCCTTAAATGCTATGGAATAAAGATGGCTTACTGTTGATACTTTATAATATTCAGTAAATTTTTAATTTTTTGTTAAATTGAAGCATAATTATTTTACAGTATTGTGTGGTTTCTACCAAACATCAACATGAATCAGCCATAGGTTTATACATGCCCCCTCGCCAACTTGAACACCCCTCCCACCTCCCTCTCCATCCATTCCTTCCCTCTAGGTTGTTACAGAGCCCTGGTTTGAGTTCCCTGAGTATTATAGCAAATTCCTGTTGGCTCTCTATTTTACATACAGTAATGTATGTTCTCATGTTAGTTTGCATACAAGCCACCCTCTCCTTCCTTGCCCTCCTGGCGATGTCCATGAGTCTGTTTACTATATCTATCTCCATGGGTGCCAGGCAAATACGTTCATCAGCACCATTTTTCTAGATTCCATATATATGCATTCGTGAAGTCACTCAGTCGTGTCCGACTCTTTATGACCCCATGGACTGTAGCCCACCAGGCTCCTCCATCCATGAAATTTTCTAGGCAAGAGTACTGGAGTGGGCTGTCATTTCCTTCTCCATACATATGCATTAGTATACAATATTTATTTTTCTCTTTCTGACTTACTTCACTCTGTATAACAGGTTCTAGGTTCATCCACCTCATCAGGACTGACTCAGATGTGTTCCTTTCTATGGCTGAGCAATATTCCACTGTATATATGTACCACAGCTTCTTGATTCATTCATCTGTCAATGGACATCTGGGTTGCTTCTATGTCTTAGTTATTGTAAATAGAGCTGCAGTGAACATTGGGATACATGTGTCTTTTTCAATTTTGCTTTCCTTAGGATATATGCCTAATAATGAGATTGTTGGGTCATATGGTAGTTTTATTCCTAGTTTTTAAAGTTTCCCTACTGTTCTCCATAGTGGCTGTATGAATTTACATTTCCACCAACACTGCAAGAGTGTTCCCTTTGCTCCAAATCCTCTCCAGCATTTATTGTTCGTAGATTTTTTGATGATGGCCATTTTGACCATTGTGTGATGATATCTTACTGAAGTTTTGATTTGCATTTCTCTAATAATGAGCAATATTGAACATCTTTTAAGCTGTTTATTAGCTATTTGCATATCTTCTTTGAGAAATGTCTGTTTATGTCTTTTGTCCACTTTTTGATTGGGTTGTTTGTTTTTCTGGTATTGATTTGTATGGGCTGCTTATATATTTTTGAAATTAGTCCTTTGTCAGTTGTTTCACTTGCTATTTACCAATTATGGGGTTTGTCTTTTTACTTTGTTTATAGTTTCCTTTGCTGTGTGAAACCCTTTAAGTTTAATTTAGAAATTAAAATATTTTTGATAGTAAAGTTACTGCTTTATCTTCTCTGTGTTATTATATGTTACTGAGAAATAGTTTTTCTTCTTGTAACAAACTGTAAACATCATTAATGTAATCACCAAATATCCTCTACTTTCAGTAGGCTTGGGGCAGTAGCTAGATGTTGAAGAGAAAATATTTTAAAATAAAATTTTAAAGAAGTGTAAGGCCTCCATCTCATCCATAGGATCTTACAATATGACTGGAAAGAAATGAGTTGAACAGAACCAAGACACTAGTATAAGGTAGTTTAGTGAAGTCTCAAATACTGCACATGATACATGTATTAAATATTGAGTGAGAAGTGACCATATAGGATCTGTATTCAGAAAAGTCCTTGAGGAGTCTCTAAGAAGGAATATTGCAAGGAAATTTTAAAAAGGGATGCTTTCAAGAAGACCTCAGGAGAAAGGTTTGTATGAGGCTACATGTAGAACAAAGAATGAAATGTGTGAATATTATTATGATAGTAAAGAGAATTCATTGAACTTTTGAGGAAGAAATTATTGTTTGGGAGAATATTGAGTTACTTAGTTACTGTGGGGTTTTTTGTTGTTGCTTTGAGGTTTTTTTCTTGTTTTTGGCCATGCTGAACCTTAGTTCCTTGACCAGGGATTAGAACTTGTGTCCCCTGCAGTGGAAGCACAGAGTCTAGACCCCTTAATCTCCAGGGAAGTCCCAGGCCTATTTCGTTAACAATATGTGAAATTATGGGAAGGAGGCTGTAGTGATACGCATGGACAGGGGTCACCAGCTGGCAGAATGATGCAGTTGGTCAGGTGTAAATAATGAGCCCATCACTGAGAGGTGATGATGGGAGTAGGAATGAAGGGCTTGGCAGACATGAGACTCTAAGTGCCAGAGATCCCTCCACCTGAGAAGTAAGGGGAAAGATTTGTTTTCTTTTCAAAAGTCAGCTTTAAGACTTTGATAGAAATGTTGAAACACCACAAAGATCTTAAAAGCAAAGGTGATATAGGTTGGAGAAGTAGATTTTTATGAAGACGAACTAGGACAATGTGAACAGGTTCAAGCTGAACTGCTTCAGTAATAGAGTTTATTTATATTTTGTGTTAATCACTCAGTTGTGTCCAACTCTTTGAGACCCCATGGACTGTAGCCAGCCAGGCTCCTCTGTCCATGGAATTCTCCAGTAGAATACTAGAGTGGCTAGCCATTCCCTTCTCCAGGGGATCTTCCTGACCAGGGATCGAACCTAGGTCTCCTGTGTTGCAGGCGCATTCCTTACTGTTTGAGCCACCAGGGAAGTCCTATTTATATATTACTTGAATTGAATATTAAATATATACATATATGTTTAGATATTCAGACATTTTAAACAGATTCTGTCAGTTCCTGTGTGTTTCTAGTTCTTCAAGGAGATGATATGAACCACAGAGTTAGTCAGTTCTCTGTATGAACTGAAAAATAAAGTCATTAACAACAGATCTTTGTAAATATAATGGACTGAATATATATCAGGGCAGGAAAAGAAAACACAATAATACAATGAAGAAGGGAGATACAGGGGAAAGGAGTGGGCTAGGGAGTAGAAGAAATAAGAAATAGCAGTAGAATAAAAACTAAGAGTCAAGAGAACTCACAAAAGATTCTGTTTTGTCCACAATTAATGACATCCAATTATGACTTTGCATATCTGGCATTAAAATAATTGTAGTTGAAACAGAAATGCTGTAAAACAGATAGATTAAGGAATGAATGGAAGATGAGACAATGTAATTATCTCAAATAGTAATTTCTTCATTAAAAAAAAAAACTTCAGAATATCACGTTTTGGTCTGATCTTTGTAAGAGAAAAAAAAATGACACAAACACACAGAAAACAAGATCCTGAAAAATACTAGATTAAATCATGCATAAATCTTAAAAAAAAATTGTGTGTGTGTTGAAAAGTCCTCTATATAGCTGAAAAACAGGCAGCCTTCCTCTAAAGAACATTTTCAAGTTTGTTTATTTTTTTCTACTGCTACATTTTAAATTTAGGATATGGAACTGTGTGTGAGCTAAGTCACTTCAGTCATGTCTGACTCTTTGTGACCTTATGGCAAATAGCATACCAGGCTCCTTTGTCCATGGGATTCTCTAGACAAGAATACTGCACTGGGTTGCCATGCTCTCCTCCAGAGGATTTTCCTGACCCAAGGATTGAACTTGTGTCTCTTATGTCTCCTGCATTGGCAGGCAGGTTCTTTACTACTAGTGCCATCTGAGAAGCCCATGGAACTATAGACCATAGCAAAGAAAAAAAAAATAAGGTTTTAGTTATATACAATTTTATTACTGTAACCAAAAAAAATTTTTTTTCAAAAGCCAGTTGAGCAATACTGACATGATTAAAATCCTGAATCTGTAAATTCAGGAAAACCTAGGTTACTAAAAAATTCTGATACTTGAGCTATGATTGGTGATGGTGGAGGTTTAGTTGCTAAGTCACTTCTGACTCTTTTGTAAGAATACTGGAGTGGGTTGTCATTTCCTTCTCCATTATCTATAATTAGTCATTTCATTTTTTTAAAAAGTCTGTAACTGCTTTTTCTGAGTATATCAAAATCCTTCTGTTGTATATGCTTTCATAAAGTGATCTATCGTCCCTTCAAAAAGATACTCATAGTTTACATTTAAAAAATTATTTTTGACTACTATTTGAATAACATTTTCTCCAAATGAATTGTCATGAAAGCAAGATGCTTTGGTTTTGTTCATCACTATGTCCTAGCACCTAGCATTGTGACTAGCACAGAGCATCTCAACATTATTGACCTTTCAGTCTTGATATTATCTCAAACATCAATACCAAACCACAGTTTCTGCTAATGTTGTTGAGGATTGGGTGGGGAACTGTCCTCTAGCCTTCCTAGCCTCTATTCAGCAGAGCTGTGATGAGTAGAGTGTAAAAACAAGAAGTGTCTACAAACACTGCTAAATGTCCCTTGGAGGAATTATAAAATTGGCACTGAAGAGGGTCACAGTGCTATCACATAGTCTTGTGTTACAAGAATAATTGGCCAATTATCACTACTTCAGTTCAGTTCAGTGGCTCAGTCGTTTGTCTTTGCGACCCCATGGACTGCAGCATGCCAGGCTTCCCTGTCCATCACCAACTCCCGGAACTTGCTCAAACTCATGTCCATTGATTCAGTGATACCATCTAACCATCTCATCCTCTGTCATTCCCTTCTCCTGTCTTTAGTCTTCCCCAGCATCAGGGTCCCTTCCAATGAGTCATTTTTTCACATCAGGTGGCCAAAGTATTGCAGTTTCAGCTTCAGCATCAGTCCTTCCAATAAATATTCAGAACTGATTTCCTTTAGGATTGACTGGTTGGATCTCCTTGGAATCCAAGAGATTCTCAAGTCTTCTCCAACAAGCACCAATCCTTCAGTGCTCAGCTTTCTATATAGTCTGACTCTACTCACTACTAAGCAAAACCTTCATTAAGAACAAAAGTCCTAGAGAGTGGCCTCAGATAACCACAGTCTTTCCTTCCACTGTCCCTTAGCTACACTCTGACCCCTGCTCTCTTACAGCAAGATTGAGAGGTTGAAAGATATGCTCCTAACTCTGCTGTCTTGTAAAATTAACATGCTATTTCCCCATTTTAGCTTTAATCTTAGTTGACCTTATCTGTATAAAACTTTGCTTTTTTCCACCCACAGAGGACTATAAAATCTCAAGAAATGTAGTCAAGGAAATAACTGACTGCATTTGGTTGAAGACCCAGGATGTAGATGAATTCCTATATAACCTGAGTTATAATTTTAGTAATGGAATCAGTCGGACCCAGGAAATGCTCCCATTCATTATGTGTTGGAGTAAAACTCCCTTCTGAAAAGAGAAAATTAAGATAAAGCATGTCTTGTTTGGCTATTCCTTTAAGAGTTTGTTTCTTTAAAATTACAGTTGTTTCTTGGCCACAAATTTCCAGTTTGGGCAGACCATCACTTACTTGCTCATTTGTTTGTTTAGGACACGAACCACAGTCATCCATAATGACTATTTGTAGCATCTGGAGACCTGTACAGCCTCAGTTACTTCTGCTGGTAAATTCTGAGTCATTCTTTTTAAACTATTATATCTTATAGGTCGAGCTAGGGAACCATGATAATACTACTTACTATGCCATACTTTTTATGACTGTGCTACAGAAATGTCAGGTATTAAATATTTCTCAACTGACAAGTTAGTATGGATAATATTGCTTCACATTTGTACCTAATTATATATTTTGAAAGTACTTTCTAACCATTCTTTTGCCCTCACAATAACCCTCTGATGTAGCTAGAATAGATTTTAACTACATTTTACAAACAAATAAGCAGGAGGACTTTAATCCACTCACACCACCTTAATACAATACTTGAAGAACTTTATGACTATAAATTTGGCTCTTCAGGTTGGATTCTTTGTCCAGTGTGAAATTAAATTTCACACTTTTCATAGGAGCTAAAATCAGCTAGTTGACTTTCAGAGATGTTTAGGTGTTATATCCTGTCCTTAACATATCACTGAAAAACTAGAGAAAATAACAGACTGACTATACTTGGTATACCTCTGCCAAAGAAATAAATGTGTACCAAAATCTGTTTTGAAGTCAAGAGTTTCAGCAATCCTGGTGGAAAACGACTGTGTGCACAAAATGTGACTTTTTTCTTCTCAATCTTACTTTGATGTATATTCAGTACTCTTGATATGTACAGACTTGAGTATCATAAAATATACATACTTTATTTAAGACAGATGATAAAAGATGTGCTTTACCCTGTAACTGTGCTTTGTCTGAATGGGATCCTTCAGATTAAAGGGAGCTCGTTTGCTTATTTTTACTGCATTTACCCTTATGAATTGTGGAATATGCTGGAATTTCTTTATCATTCTTGAACTGTAGTCTACAATGCTCTGTGGCAGTCCCAGACCTGTTTGACCTCAGAACCATTTCTTACTTTGCCCCTGCTATCCTACTATTAGCAGGAAGGCTGTGCTCTGCTGTTGCTAAGTTGCTTCAGTTGTGTCTGACTCTGTGCGACCCCATAGATGGCAGCCCACCAGGCTTCCCCGTCCCTGGGATTCTCCAGGCAAGAACACTGGAGTGGGTTGCCATTTCCTTCTCCAGCACATGAAAGTAAAAAGTGAAAGTGAAGTCGCTCAGTTGTGTTCAACTCTTAGCGACCCCATGGACTGCAGCCCACCAGGCTCCTCCATCCATGGATTCTCCAGGCAGGAGTACTAGAGTGAGGTGCCATTGCCTTCTCCAAGGCTGTGCTCTGAAGCATATGATTTCCAGCCTTCTCTGCCAATTGCTTCTGTCTGAGTTTGACCAGTGAGAGGCACTGATGGCAGATTGGAAAGATGGGAAAAAGGGCACATATGGGTGGATAGGTAACCTCCTCTCTCTGCCCTGGGCAGCCTCCGCCACCTCTGGACAGGTCACTTCTAGGTTCTAGTCACACACTCATCTCTCTCTATCCCTCCAGCCCTTGGGTGGTGATGGCCCCCATGTAGATGAACATGATTGATTACTCAACCATTCCCTGTTTAGCTTCTTAGCCATTTTAGACATCTGTAACAAACTCCTTCAGAGAAGGCAATAGCACCCCACTCTAGTACTCTTGCCTGGAAAATCCCATGGATGGAGGAGCCTGGTGGGCTGCAGTCCATGGGGTCGTGAAGAGTCGGACACAACCTAGCGACTTTACTTTCACTTTTCACTTTCATGCATTGGAGAAGGAAATGGCAACCCACTCCAGTGTTCTTGCCTGGAGAGTCCCAGGGACGGGGGAGCCTGGTGGGCTGCTGTCTATGGGGTTGCACAGAGTCGGACACGACTGAAGTGACATAGCAGCAGCAGCAGCAACAAACTCCTTACATTAAATTGAGCTCTTCAAGGTACTTCCCCAGCAATCCAGTGGTTAAGACTGTGCTTCCAATGCAGAGATGTGGATTCAGTCCCTGGTCAGGGGACTGAGATCCCCAGGAAGGTCATGTGGGATGGCCAAAAGGAAAACAAACAAAAAAAAATCCGTCTGTCCTGAAAACTGATACTGCTTTCTGTTTTCTTGTTTGGATTTTGACTGATAGTTGGTTTTTTTTATTGCTTTTGGAAGAGATTAGGAGTAATGATGACTTTCAGAAGCTTTTCATCCAGTAGCAGTTTCTGAGCTGACAGGATTAGCAATTTCTAGATGTTTCCAGGTCAACATTAGCTTGAGGGCCAGTTTTAAAGGCAGAAGAACTATCTGGAATTAGAAGATATTGCAAAATTGGAGGAAAATCTATGATAACTAGGGAAGAGTATATAAGACCCTAAATAGTGGGCTCTTCTGTGTCACCTTAATTTTGTGTTTTACTTCTATTGAACTAAGAAAGGTATAAAGTGAAGAACCACTTATGATTTTGTATAAAAGCTTTAATAAACCTTCCAAAAAGAAAAGCTAAAATTCGGTTGTATGGTATCCACAAGAATTAAAGAAAATTCCACAAAGGATTAGTGCAATTATCTGAATATAAATTGCTAAGAGCTGCTAAATATTACTTCCTGCATCAGGAAAGATAACAGCAAATATCCCTTCAAAGAATGCCCTCTGAGAGGGGGAGAAAGCAATGTGAGATTACAAATTGAAGAACCCTCAGGTTCATGTCTTGGCCAGGACATAGCTGCTCCATGCCAGGAGTATGCAAGCTCCAAGAGAATGGTATTTATTGAATTTCCAAGGTGACAGAACTAAACAAAACAGAAGACAAATCTCTGCCATAAGTATAGAATTCAACCCTGTTCTCTAGGGCTACTGCTATTAGTTCTGAAACATTCTGAATTGGACCCTGCCTTCTTAATGAAGTCTCTAGCAACTACCTATCTACCCCATCTTCTTTGAACTTCCCTCCCTAAACTTGACTGAAATTTTTTTAAAAGCCAGTATTTTATAGAGTTTCAGAGTGCATACACACATTTTAGGTAGTCTACTCCTCTTTGGGGCCATTTCTGTTCTCTAATGATAAATTTTCATTCAATCTCATGATCCTAAATACAATCTCTATATGCCAAGTAATCCCAAATCTGTATCATGAGCTTTGTCCTCTTCCTGAGATTTTATACTCTTATTTCCAATGGTTCAACTTTTTGAGTAACTGTTTACAAATGAGCTTCCCTGGTAGTTCAGATGATAAAGAATCTGTCTGCAGTGTTCAGTCCCTGGGTCGGGAAGATCCCTTGGAGAAACAAGTGGCAACCCACTCCAGTAATATTGCCTGGAGAATCCCATGGACAGAGGAACCTGGCAGGCTACAGTCCACAGGATCGCAAAGAGTCGGACAAGACTGAGCGACTAGCGCTTTCATTTTCACTACAAATGTAATTAGCCTGGATTTCTCACACTAGCACACTAGCACTCCTTGATTTCACTTCATTTTGCTTCACTCTCATCTGCTACATTCTAGCCAGATGCACCTTCTCATTCCTGCTTCACTGCTTATGACCAACAATTCCTTCGGCCTTCAGGATGTCTCCTCCATGGGTCTTCACAGGCTGGCTGTTTCTGCTCATTGAATCCAAGCTCAAATGGCACTGCCTCTTAGAGATTTTCCCAGTGACTCAATCTAAATACCTTAACTTTCCTACTTTATTTCACTAAATGAAGCTTAAATCTCTTTGAAAGTGTGTGTTTATTTTATGCTCCTCCCCTACCACAGTGTTGGCACCATCAGAGTTAGAATTGACTCTGTTTTGTTCCCTATGATGATTTCAGGACTTAGAACAGCTCCTGTCACATACTGTCATATGTAATGTCACTGTAATGTCATACATTGGTTGAATGTATCAGTGCATTCTAGTGGTGGTGGCGGTTTAGTCACTAGGTTGTATCTGACTCTTAGGACCCTATGGTCTGTAACCCATCAAGAGCCTCTGTCCATGGGATTTCCTAGGAGGAAGACTCGAGTGGTTTGCCATTTCCTCTACAGGGGATCTTCCCAACCCCAACCAGGGATTGAACCCAGGTCTCCGGCATTGCAGGTGGTCTCTTGCACTGAGGTCAAATTCTTTAGCTACAGAGCCATCAGAGAAGCCCTCTGCCTAGTGGATGGCAGTATAAAAACAAGTCAGCATCATGACAGACTGGAAGTTACTATAAGGGTATGGCATCTCTTGGGCTTCCCAGGTGGCTCAGTGGTAGAGAATCCACCTGCCAAGCAGGAGAACTAGTTCCATCCCTGGGTTGGGAAGATCCCCTCGGAGAGGGAAATAACAGCTCACTCCAATATTCTTGTCTTGAAAATGCCATGGACAGAGAAGCCTGGTGGGGTGCAGTCCGTGGGATTACCAAGAGTTAGACACAACTTAGTGACTAAAGGGCAGCAGAATGGCATCTCTAATTCCTCCTTACCCTTGAATACCAGTCTTCTTTTGGTCTTTAAAATCATAGTATTGAAAACAGTCTACTCTGGAGAGATTTATGATATCATAAAATAGATTTCCAACTAGGCTGATCTGTTGTCTAGACTGAAATGTTCTCTAGGAAAAAAGTGTAGAACTCTAACTCTTTTGAGTTTTAAGCAACTTGTAATTCAGAAACAATTTTGTCCTAAGGGTCACATTGACTAACAGGAAACTTTCAATGTGCTTATCTTCTCTCTGCTCCTTAAACAGACAATTATCATTTTCTCCACTGAAGATAGATGTAGAGTAATGGTCTCATGGGCACAAAATATTTCCAAATGTAATATCATTCAGTCACTCAGTCATGTCCAAATCTTTGCAACCCCATGGACTGTAGCATGCCAGGTTTGCCTGTCCTTCACTGTCTCCTGGAGTTTGCTCAAACTTGTGTCCATTGAGTTGATGATGCCATCTAATCATCTCATCTTCTGTTGTCCCTTTCTCCTCCTGCCCTTAATCTTTCCAAAGATCAGAGTCTTTTCCAACGAGTTGGCTCTTTGCATCTGGTTGCCAGATATTGGAGCTTTAGCATCAGTCCTTCCTATGAATATTCAGGGTTGACTTCCTTTAGGAATGACTGGTATCCTTGATCTCCTTGCTGTCCAAGGACTCTCAAGAGTTTTCTCCACCACCACAGTTCAAAAGCATAATTTCTTTGGTGTTCAGCCTCTTTGAGCTTCCCTGGTGGCTCAGCAGTAAAGAATCTGCTTGCAGTACAGAAGGCACAGGAGACCTGGGTTTGATCCCAGGATGGCGAAGATCCCCTGTAGGAAAGCAATGGCAACCTACTCCAATATTCTTGCCTCAGGAATCCCCATAGATGGAGGACCCTGGCTGGCTAGAATCCATAGGACCACAAAGAGTTGGACATGACTGAAGCAATTTAGCAAGCATGCACAGCCTTCTTTATGGTCCAGTTCTCACATTTGTACATGACTACTGGAAAAACCATAGTTTTGACTATATGGACCTTTGTTGGCCAAGTGATATATCTGCTTTTTAATACACTGTCTACATTTGTCATAGCTTTGCTTCCAAGGTGCAAACATATTTTAATTTCATGGCAGCAATCATCTGCAGTGATTTTAGAGCCCAAGAAAATAAAGTCTGTCACTGTTTCCATTATTTCCCCATCTACTATCTATGAAGTGATGGGACTGGATGCCATGAAGATAGTTTTTTCAATGTTGAGTTTAAGCCAGCATTTCCATTCCTTCCTTTCACCTTCATCGAGGGGCTCTTTAGTTCCTCTTCACTTTCTGCCATTAGGGTGGTATAACCTGCATATCTGAGGTTATTGATATTTCTCCTGGCAGTCTTGATTCCATCTTGAACTTCATCCAGCTCAGCATTTTGCATGATGTTTTCTGCATAGAAGTTAAGTAAGCAGGGTGACAATATATAGCCTTGATGTACTCCTTTTTCCTAGTGTTGAACCAGTCCATTGTTCCATGTCTGGTATAACTGTTCCTTATTGACCAGCATACAGGTTTATCAGGAGGTAAGTAAGGTGGTCTGGTATTCCCATCTCCTTAGAATCTTCCACAGTTTGTTGTGATCAACATAGTCAAAGGCTTTAGTGTAGGCAATAAAGCAGAAGTAGATGCTTTTCTGGAATTACCCTGATTTTCTATAATATAGTATATGTTGCTAATTTGATCTCTGGTTCCTCTGCCTTTTCTAAATCCAGCTTGTATATCTGGAAATTCTTAGTTTATGTACTGTTGAATGTCGGGGTCCACCTGTCCCTGTTCAGGCGCCACTTGAACATGGAAAGGTGCCCCTCCTTGGGCACATTTTTCGTGTGGACTTGAAAGCCAGGGCAAGTAAGCAGATGTGGCGGGCACCCGTGCTCCAGATGGGAATTTAGCTAGAAATATGGAGGACGAGAAAGAACGACATGGGGGAATCAGTCTTTTTGGAAACTGATCCGTTTTCTTTATTTTCAGGTTTGCTTATATACCTTTTGTTACACATAGGGATGAATACAAAGTCACGCGGGGGTCAGCAGTCCTGACCTTTATCAAAATCAGGTGCTTTACATAAAAAAGAGGTCTTAGGGGTTTTACATCATCTTCTGGCCATGAGGCCTGCTGACACTTTATGACCCTCTCTTTCTGATAACCAAAAAACTTATTTTTTCCAAGGGTGTTTTTTCTTAAACCAGGCACCACCCTCAAATAAAGTTGCATTCCTATAGGGTGAGGGTGTAGTGAGTTACAATCAAGAAAGGAATTTATTTAACCCAAGGTTAACATGGTTAATCTTAAAAGTTAATACTTATTTCTCTTATATGCTAGTTATATTCATTATAAGGGCAGGGAATATGGAGATTTAACAGCAAAACATCAGCCCAACAAATGAAATCCTTTCACCAATGTTCCCCTTAAGATCTATTCAGTCTTAAGATAATGATAAAGTTACATTTTCACATAGCAAGGACACAGTAATTTATAACAAAGTACAGTGATCTATAACAAAGAAGAAAATTCATTAACTCAACAAATCTAGTATTGCTAACATCAAAAACTACTATATTTTTTTCTATATTCCAAAACATTGATTAATATATTCCCAGGTGCCTAAGGACGTGGAGGCCTGTTGGCAATCATTGACTCAACAATGAGAAAAGCCCTATGCTAATTAAGACCTTTAAAATACCCCAAACTCTCTGTGCTGTTTATGGTTGAGAAGTAGTAAACAATCATGTGTTCTGTAGTGGCAGGAGTATGGATAATCCTATCACACAAGCTAGTTTGCCAGCAGAGAGGTTTGACCCGAGACACCCCTATCACACCCAGGGCAGGGAATTAAAAGCAATTAAATACCCTTCACCAATACAATTCCTAATCAACCCACTATACTAATAAATTCTAACTTCCCAAAAGAATCTGCCTTTAGTAAGTCTAAAACATCTCGTGCCTCTCACTGTTGGGAGGCTGTAAACAATCACATGTGGCCGGATAAACCTATACAGGCAGGCTAGATAACCTTCAGAGGAGTTCCTAAGCTGAAACACTCTTGTCACGCCCAGGAATTTTTATTAACTGGAGCTACAAGTTAACTCCTTCTCCGAGAGAAATGGTTATGGGGGAGAGCCCCCCGTAAAGTCAGAGGTGTAGGTGAGAGCATAAAACAGACTCTGGTTTTGGGGGTAGATGCTCGGGAACAGGGGGTTTCCTGAGGCTTGATCATGCCTTTGCGTGTGCCAAGCCTCCTTCCTCACTGACCTTTGCCATGGGCGGAGTTCCTCACGCTGGCCCCCGGCAGTTGAAGCCTAACTTGAAGGATTTTGAGCATTACCTTGTTAGCCTGTAGAATGAATGGAATTGTGCAGTAGTTTGAACATTTTGGGCATTGCCCTTCTTTGGGATTGAAATGAGAACTGACATTTTCCAGTCCTGTGGCCACAGTTGAGTTTTCCAAATTTGCTGACATACTGAGTATATCACTTTCAAAGCATCATTTAGGATTTGAAATAGCTCACTTGAAATTCCATTACTGCCACTATCTTTGCTTATAGTGGTATTTCCTGAGGCCCACTTAACATTCCAGGATATCTGACTCTAGATAAATGACACACCATCAGAGTTATCTCTGTCATTAAGACCTTTTTTCTTCTGTGTATTCTTGCCACCTCTTCTAAATATCTTCTGTCATGTGCATACCATTTCTGTCTTTATTGAGCCCATCTTTGAATGAAATGTTCTCTTGGTATCTCAAGTTTTCTTGAAGAGATCTCTAGTCTTTCCCTTTCTGTTATTTTCCTCAATTTCTTTGCATTGTTCACTTAAGCAGGCTTTCTTATCTCTCCTAGCTATTCTTTGGAACTCTTCATTCAGATGGGTATATCTCTCCTTTTCTCCTTTGCCTTTAGCTTCTCTTCTTTTTTCAGCTATCTGTGTGGCCTACTTCAGACAACCATTTTGCCTGTTGCATTCTTTTTCTTGGAGATGGTTTTGGACACTGCTTCCTATACAGTGTCATGAACCTCCATCCATAGTTTTTCAGGCACTCTATCAGATCTAATTCCTTGAATCTGTTTGTCACTTCCACTGTATAATCATAAGGAATTTGATTTGTGTCATACCTGAATGGTTTTCCTCACTTTCTTGAATTTAAGTCTGAATTTGGCATAAGGAGTTCATGAGCTGAACCACAGTCAGCTCCTGGTCTTGTTTTTGTTGACTGTATAGAGCTTCTCCATCTTTGGCTGTAAAGAATATACATCCTTGGCTGTAAAGAATATAATCAATCTGATTTTGATACTGATCTTATGGTGATGTCCATGTATAGAATCTTCTTTTGTTGGAAGAGGGTGTTTGCTGTGACTAGTGTGTTCTCTTGGCAAACCTGTTAGCCTTTGCCTGCTTCATTTGGTATTCCAAAGCCACACTTGCATGTTACTCTAGGTAGCTCTTGACTTGCTACTTTTGCATTCCAGTCCCCTATGATAAAAAGGACACCTTTTCTTTTTTTTTTTTTGGGGGGGGGGGTTAGTTCTACAAGGTCTTGTAGTTCTCCGTAGAACCATTCAACCTCATCTTCTTAGTGGTTCGGGCACACACTTGGACTACTCTGATGTTGAATGGTTTGCCTTGAAACAAACAGAAATCATTCTGTTTTTGAGATTGCATCAAAGTACTGCATTTTGGACTCTTTTGTTGACTATGAGGGCTACTCCATTTCTTCTGAGGGATTCCTGCCCACAGCAGTAGATATAATGGTAATGTGAATTAAGTTCACCCATTCCATTTTAGTCCATTTTAGTTCACTGATTCCTAAAATGTTGATATTCACTCTTGCCATCTCCTGTTTGACCACTTCTAATTTACCTTGATTCGTGGACCTAACATTTCAGGTTCCTGTGCAATATTGCTCTTTACAGCATCAGACTTTACTTTCACCACCAGACACATCCACAACTGGGCATCATTTCCACTTTGTCAGCCTCTTCATTCCTTCTGGAGCTATTTCTCCACTAACTTCCTGTAGCATATTGGATACCTACCTACCTAGGTTGTTCATCTTTTAGGGTCATATCTTTCTGCCTTTTCGTACTGTTCATGAGGTGTTCAAGGCAAGAATGCTGAAGTGGTTTGCTATTCCATTCTCCAGGGTACCACGTTTTATCAGAACTTTCCACAGTAATCCATCTATCTTGGGTGGCCCTATACGGAATGACTCATAGTTTCATTGAGTTGGACCAGACTCTGATCCATGTGATCATTTTGGTTAGTTATCTGTGACTGTGGTTTTCATTCTCTCTGTCCTCTGAGGTATAAGGAATAGAGGCATATGGAAGCTTCCTGATGGGAGGAAATGGCTGCGAGTAAAACTGGGTCTTGCTCTGGTAGGTAGGGCCACGCTCAGTAAATCTTAATTCTAATTTTCTGCTGGTGGGTGGGGCTGTGCTCCCTCCTTATAGTTTGGCCCAAAGCCAAACTATGGTAGGGGTACCGACAACCTTCTCCAAAAGGACTTATGCCAGCATGCTGCACCTCCCAGAACTGCCAGAGCCCCAACCCTGTGGCAGGTCTCTGTCAAGCCATGCCTCCACCAGAGGCTTCTAAATACTTACAGGCAAGTCTGGCTTGGTCTCTTGAGGGGTCATTACTCCTTCTCCTGGGTCCTAGTGTGCACAAAGTTTTGTTTGTGCCCTCCAAGAGTCTGTTTACCCTGTCCTTTGGAAGTTCTGTAGTCAAACCCTGCTGACATTCAAAGTCAGGTTCTCTGGAGACTCTCAGTCCCTTTGCTGGATCCCCAGGATAGGAAGTCTATTGTGAGCCCTGGGATTGTCACAACAGTGCAAGAACTTCTTTGGTGTAATTGGTCTCCAGTTCGTGGATCACCCACCTTGTGACTCTATCATGGGGCTAATGGTAACCTCCTCCAAGAGTGTGATATATACAACCAAAAAACAGTATTGTTTAATGAATACAGATGTGATGAACTGTGGTATTCAGAAAATGTGGACAGAGAAAACAACTTAGCTTTTAAAAATCCACTGGATTTCATCTTGTTTTCCCAGCATAAATTCTCACAGTGCCTATCAGATTTTAATAAATGTTTTTAATTGATTAACTTTAAGATATGTTAGTTTCTACATCTAAAAATAATCTTTATCCATATATATTTGCTCATGTACTAACTTAGGTCTCACAATTTATGATACTTGGAAAATCAGTCCATGTATAATTTTCCTATACTGTCATATTATATGAAATTAAATTTATTGTATGAATTCAATATGAGATATTCCTTTTGCACACTTTTTATATTGTATCATATTAGTAGTTTGCATCCTGAAGTTCATGCAGCTTTTCTTAATTAGTTTTGATATTGTGTATTTCTCTTTATTTTGCAGTATTCTCATTCTGAAAGGAACCATAAAGTATTGTCCTACCAAGTTCAGACTTTATATCAAACTTAAAGTACCTTAATTTTCAAATTCAACCTAATAACAAACTCTTTCCTATATAAATTCTTTTCCAAAAGAATAGGATTATAAGATGATGTGTACAGATGCTTTGGAAAAACCTGTGTAAAATAAGCATAATTTATTAAATGTATAGTAAAGCCAGCTGGTTGTAGCATCTCAGTTCAGTTCAGTTGCTCAGTTGTGTCCGACTCTTTGCGACCCCTGAATCACAGCACGCCAGGCCTCTCTGTCCATCACCAACTCCTGGAGTTCACTCAGACTCACGTCCATTGAGTCAGTGATGCCATCCAGCCATCTCATCCTTGGTCATCCCCTTCTCCTCCTGCCCCCAATCCCTCCCAGCATCAGGGTCTTTTCCAATGAGTCAACTCTTCGCATGAGGTGGCCAAAGTACTGGAGCTTCAGTTTTAGCATCATTCCTTCCAAAGAAATCCCAGGGCTGATCTCCTTCAGAATGGACTGGTTGGATCTCCTTGCAGTCCAAGGGACGCTCAAGAGTTTTCTCCAACACCACAGTTCAAAAGCATCAATTCTTCGGCGCTCAGCCTTCTTCACAGTCCAACTTTCACATCCATACATGACCACAGGAAAAACCATGGCCTTGACTAGACAGACCTTAGTCGGCAAAGTAATGTCTCTGCTTTTGAATACACTATCTAGGTTGGTCATAACTTTTCTTCCAAGGAGTAAGCGTCTTTTAATTTCATGGCTGCAGTCACCATCTGCAGTGATTTTGGAGCCCAAAAAAATAAAGTCTGACACTGTTTCTACTGGTTGTAGCATCTACTTTGTGAAAAATTTTGTCCTAAATTTAATTTCTTTAACAGATAAGAACTTAATCTGTTTTTTCCTGAGAGAGCTTTAGTATCTTTTAGGGAATTTGTATATTTCACATAAATTGCTAAAATTACTGCAACAAAATTGTTCAGAATGTTCTTTTATAATAAAGGTAGGTTGTGCAGTGAAAATGCTTTTATTCTTGATATTGGTGATTTGTGAAAACTATAATTTTTACTCTCTCAGTTTGAAGTTATAAGATTAATAGGACTCAATGAAAGTCTTAAGATAATTCATATTTATTGTGCAAGGTTAAAATTTTTCTTAGCTTTAATATGTTTTTCAACAATTACAATTTAAATCTGAGAACACCCTGAGTTTTAGTACCACTTTTCCAGTTTATGGATGAGAGAGATGAGATGCAGAACAAACAAAGGGCTTAATCAAACAAGGTACCTGGTTGATATAACATCTAGATTTGAAACTTCCCAATTATATGTCCTAACATTAAACTACACTTAGTAAAATCTTTAGCTAATTATTCTTTGTAAAATTTGAAACTTGATATATATTCTTCAGGGGTTATTAATGCAATTATATTTTTTATTCAAACATATTTCATAGTGGCTGGCTATGGGCTCAGGGTCACAGCCAAGACCAGGCCACAGTGAATTCAGAGGTGGGACTCCTGTGGACACTGCCCCCACATATTTTTTTAAATTCTAGTTATATAAATATGTCCTTAATTGAAAATTTTCAGGTGAAAATATAGAAACATTTCCTAATTATTATCTTCCACACACTTTCTAATTATTATCTTCCAGACACACACACATTCTATTTTTTTGTGAATGCTGTGACTCTTCTGATCTTTGCAGCCACCTGTCCATCTTTTGATGCTTGTAATGTGGCAATTAACCAGCAGCTTCTTAATGACCTAATTAAACCATAATGATTGAGGTACAAGGCATTTCCTGGGGATTAATGGCCAACTAAGAAGAGTTGATGGCCCATGGCATAACTGAGAGCCATTAACCCCAACCAGCCATTAAACCTGTGAAAACACTATACAGAGGTTATTATTATAAACTAGAAATGAAAACAATGAAGTATGGTATATATACATGCATTGAAATTATACTTGCGAAATATTTGAACTGCTCTGAAATAGTTATTCAACCTTTGAAACCTACTTCCAATAATTTACAGATATTTAATGAAATAAATAAGCACTTCTTCAGTTGCAAATTATAGAAGACAGATAGACCCCATGGGTTAACCCCCTGGGTTAATTCAATAAGACAAAAGTTGTACCTTCTGAGACCTTAGGTCAGGAAGTAGTTGGGATTCAGGAATGATGGGAACTGGAATTCAGAAGGATATGTAGAATCCACACAGCATCCTGTGTCTCTTTCCCTTCTCTTCCTCTCTCTAAATGTGTATTTTGTTCTCTCTCTTAGCATATTAGCTCCTTTGCTTCAAATAGTCACAAAGAAAGAAAGCTGCCCACAGTGCCTTTGGTAACATTTTACATATTTAATCACTCAAAGAGATTGTTTCTAAATTCGAAATACACATTTCTAAATTAGGGAATCTGGACTGTATTGGCTCAGGGAACTAAATACGGTGTAATTAATAGTACTTCTGTGTATTTCTGTGTGTGTCTATGACTTATTGAAAAACTGAATACACACAGATAATTGCACCAAAAATGCTGACTGAATTTTGACACTAGAAACATAAATTAAAACTACAATGAGGTATGACTGCTTACATTTTAGGATAGTTAAAATGAAAAAGATTAACTCTACCAAGAGTTGGTAAGGATAAAGAGAAACTGGATTTCTCATAAACTGCTGGGAGAATTTTAAAAGGTTAAAAATCACTTGAGAAAACAGCTTTACAGCTTCTTAAATACTTAAATACACACTTACTGAATGATCCAGCCATTCTACTTCTAGGTATTCACTCCAAAAGTGAAAACATATCCACATAAAGATCTATACATGAAAGCTCATAACAACTTTATTTACAATAATCACTATATGAAAGCAATCCAAATATCCATGAACATTGAACATCATATATAAATCTCAAAATAATAACATTGCAAAAATAAGCCAAATAAAGAGTACTCAAGTGTATGATTTTGTTCATTTAAAATTCAGGAAGGAAAACATAGATTAATCTATATTAACAGAAAATAGATCAGAGGTGTGTGGGTTTGGTAGGTGGGAGGGAGAGACCAAAGGGAAATGGGGAAACTTTGCAGTTCACTATCTTGATTGTGGTTAGGATCTCATGGATGTATTCCTCTGTCATAACTTGTCAAGTGCCTGTGTGCATGCTCAGTCATGTCTGACTCTGCAACCCTGTGGACTTTAGCCCACCAGGCTCCTCTCTCCAGGGGATTGCCCAGGCAAGAATACTGGAATGGGTTGCCATTCCTTCTTCCAGGAGATCTGCCTGATTCAGGGCTTGAACCCACATCTCTGCTTTGTCAAGGGGATTCTTTTCTACTGAGTCACCTGGGAAGCCCAACTTGTCAAGTAGTACAAAAATCTGCCTGCCAGTGTAGGAGCCACAGGAGACAAGGTTTGATCTCTAAGTTGAGAAGATCCTTGGAAGGAGAAAATGGCAACCCATTCAAGTATTCTTGCCTGGAAAATCGCATGGACAGGGGCAAGGGGTGGGCTATATAGTCTATGGGGTCACAAAGAGTCAGATACAGCTGAAGCAACCGAGCATGAGATACATCAAATACGTACAGTTTATTGTAAGTCAGTTATATCTCAGTAAAGCTATTTCAAAATTTGATATTCTATGCCTATCACAGAGGCAGAGAAAGTCATGACAGAATAACAACTTATCAAGTGAACAGTTGTATTATCTTAACCTTGTATGTGCAAGATGTTTAAGGACCAATAAAGGGAGTTGAGTACAGGCCTCACTTGTAAGGACTTGCCTTCAGTTCAGTTCACTCAGTCATGTCTTACTCTTTGGGAGCCCATGAACCACAGCACGCCAGGCCTCCCTGTTCATCATCAACTCCCAGAGTCCACCCAAACCCATGTCCATTGAGTCACTGGTGCCATCCAACCATCTCATCCTCTGTCATCTCCTTCTCTTCCCTCCTTCAATCTTTCCCAGCATCAGGGTCTTTTCTAATGAGTCAGCTCTTCGCATCAGGTGGCCAAAGTATTGGAGTTTCAGCTTCAACATCAGTCCTTCCAATGAACACCCTGAACTGATCTCCTTTAGGATGGACTGGTTCTTACTTATAAGGCATCTATAATCTGCCTACTGAAGGAAATAAGATAATTACTTTTTATTAAAAGAGAGAAAATAAGACAAAATATTATGTGTTAGAAGGGAGGTATAATATAGCTGGAAAATGTTTTAAAGCAAGGAGAGATCATTTCCAATTAAGAATTTAAGAAAGACTGCATAAAAGAAAAGTATTTGAAGTGAGACTGAGTACATACAGAATTCAACCAAGCATAGGATGCTTAGCCCACATGAGCAGGGAGTCAAAGGCAAGAAAATGTGGCCTGTTATTTAATAACACTAAAATATCCAGTTTTTCTATAGCATAACATGTGAGCTACAAGCAGTAATAGAAAAAAAAAGCAGAAAGGTGAGTTGAAGATGATATTGTTCAAACTCTTAAATGTAGCAGTTAGGATTATATTTAATTTGGGATTTCCACTGCCAAGTAAAATGTAATAGGTTGAAGCAATCATTTCAACTAAAAGATATAAGTGAATTATCAAAATCATACTTAAGACACTGTAGAATCATGGAACAAAGTAAGACTACATGTATGAAATTCTAGAGAGAACAGCTATCCTTGCATGAATCAAGATTATTCACTGGATTTTCCACCTGCTCCCAGAGGAATATTATGAGACTGGAGATACACAATTAGAGGCAGAAGGACTCTAATAGGGAAAATGGAAACCAGGAGAGCTTTTGAGACATGTCTGGTATGGCAGATTGAAATCTAGAGAGACCCCAAACTGCAAATTTTCTGAATGCTCTGGTAGTGCAGAAAGCTGGGGGCCAGTCAGAAGGGCAGAGTGAAATAACATCCAGTCTCAGTGCTTTGGCATCAAGGTTATTCTAAAGGAAGAGTGTTGCAAAAAATTCGCTGAAGCTCTCTTTGCCTGATTATGAATCTATGTAAAATGAGAAGCTAGATAGTTGAGCTCAAAACTTCCAAAAGGAAATCTTTCAGGGAAGAGGCATGTATTTGCCAGTATGCCAACCAGATGCCAGGGAAAGGGACTTCCCTGATGGTCCAGTGGCTAGGACCCCATGTTCCCAATGCAGGAGGCCTGGTTTCCATCTCTGGCTAGGGAGGAACTAGATCCCATGTGCTGCAAGGAAGATCAAAGCTCCTGGGTGTTATACCTAAAACCTGACACAGCCAAATAAATATTTAAAAAAAAAAGAAAAATGTCAGGGAAGGCTACAGTGACTAAAAGAAGGAAAAGGGAGCACCTCATGGTGCTTAGAAGTGCCACTAGAAAGTAAAACTGTGCCAAACAGCACAAAACTTGCCCTTAAGATATTTGTGGACTGTGACTCATAAAGGAGAATCTCTGGTCCAAAACAGATACATTTGGAAAATTGTAAATGACTCTTCAAACTATCTTCTTAGGAAAGGAAGGGCTTATCCTTAGCCATTACTTTAGTGTCTATTGTTCTTTTATAAGCAGTGACTAAAATATAATTTTTCAAAAGTTAGACATGAGATGGGTTAGGAAAATGTGACTATAAATGAAGAAGAAGATCACAGTAGAAACACACCTGAAAATTATCCAGTTGTTGGAAACAGTAGCCCAAGTTTTTAAAATAATTAATATAAACATGTTTCCGTAACTAAAGGAATGATGAACAAAGTGAATGAAGAATTGGAGAATTTCAATAGAGAATTGGAATCATACTTAAAAAACAAACAAAAAAACAAGTGGGTATTCTAGAACAGAGGGAGCAAACATTTTTTGTAAAGTGTCCAGTAGTAAATACTTTGGGTTTTGTGGGCCATGTAATTTCTGTCACAAATATTTAACTACACTGCTGTAGTTTAGGGGAAAAAAACCCCACAAATGATACATAATCAAGTGGATGTAGCTGTATTTCAATAAAACTTACTTTACAAAAATAGGTCATGGGTTGTATGTGGCCCATGAGCTGTATGTAGTTTTGCCAATGTTGTTGTAGAATTGAAAAAATACACTATTTAAGAAGTTATTGATGGTCTTGCCACGAAATTGAACACTCAGAAGACTAGTTTAGTGAACTCAGAATAGTAAAATATCCAAACTAACATACAGAGTAAAAAAGTAAACAGAGCAGTACGTAAGAGATATGCAATGGCACCCCACTCCAGTACTCTTGCCTAGAAAATCCCATGGATGAAGGAGTCTGGTAGGCTGCAGTCCATGGGGTCGCTAAGAATCAGACATGACTGAGCGACTTCCCTTTCACTTTTCACTTTCATGCATTGGAGAAGGAAATAACAACCCACTCCAGTATTCTTGCCTAGGGAATCCAGGGACAGAGGAGCCTGGTGGGCTGCCGTCTATGGGGTTGCACAGAGTCGGACATGACTAAAGCTACTTAGCAAGAGATATGCAAGATAGAGTCAACTTGACTAGTATGCATGAAGTACCTTTATAAAAAGGAAACTAGTGAAATTACAGCTGACTTAAACAGTAACTATGGAAGCTAAACCAAGTGAAATATCTGTTGGTATGGAAACAACAATACTGTCAATCCAGAATTTATCCAAGCAAAAATATTGTTCAAAAATGAAAAAGATATTTTCAAACAAAGTATGAATGCCAGTAGACAATACATGAAATACTAAAGTTCCTAAGGCTGAAAGAAAGCATCAGAAGTGAAAGCAAGAAACCACAGAAAAACAAAGAACCTTGGAAATAAAAAATCTGTGGATACATATTAAAAATACTGAATATCAAAATAAGATTCATAATATGTTTTGCAGTTTCTAACATTTGCAAAAGATTAGTATATGATAAGCAGAGCACAAAGGACAGAGAACGGTTAAAGGCACAGATCTATTGAAATGTAAGTGATAAAAGTCCAAATTTAATGTAGTCTAATGGATTAAGCATGCTATCCTTCATATTCTCCAATTTTTTTCCTCCTTAAAATTGGCTGCCTCTGTGATATGGCAGAGCACATCTGCCATATTAAGAGATGGAATTTATTTCCCTTCTAACTGAATCTGATCTGGCTTTGTAACTGATTTTTGGTGGTACAAATAACGCTCCTGAATCTAATTTCTATGAGAACTGGTAGATCCTATGTCCTGCTTCTTGGAATCCAGTCAGATTACAATGAGGCCCAAGACACAAGGAAAGTCAAAATGAAGGAGTAGTAACAGGATCTGTTTGACAACAGGATATGATGAGTTAACAACTGCCAGAAAGCACTAAATGCTTGTTAACTTCCTGAGCCATCTTGGGCATGCCAACTCAGTTGGGCCCTCAGTTCAGTCGCTCAGGTGTGTCCGACTCATTTCAACCCCACGGACTACAGCACTCCAGTCTTCGCTGTCCATCAACAAGTCCTGGAGCTTGCTCAAACGCATGTCCATTAAGTCGGTGATGCCATCCAACCATCTCATTCTCTATCATCCCCTTCTCCTCCCACCTTCAATCTTTCCCAGGATCAGGGTCTTTTCTAATGAGTAGTTCTTTGCAGCAGGTGGCCGAAGAATTAGCTTCTGCTTCAGCACCACTTCTTTCAATGAACATTCAGGATTGATTTCCTTTAGAATGAACTGGTTTGATCTCCTTGCAGTCCAAAGGGACTCTGAAGAGCCTTCTCCAACACAACAGTTCAAAAGCATCACTTCTTCGATGCTCAGCTTTCTTTGTAGTCTAACTCTCGCATCCATACATGATTAATGGAAAACCCATCTCTCTGACTAGACAGACCGTTGCTGACAAAGTAATATCTCTGCTTTTTAATATGCTGTCTAGTTTGGCCATAGCTTTTTTTTTTTTTTTAACAAAAAGAAGAAAAGGTTGGTCTTTTAATTTCATGGCTGTAGTCACCATCTGCAGTGATTTTGAAGCCCAAGAAAATAAAGTCCATCACTGTTTCCTATGTTTCCCCATTTATTTGCCATGAAGTGATGGGACTAGATGCCATGATCTTAGTTTTATGAATGTTGACTTTCAAGCAGGCTTTTCATTCTCCTCTTTCACCTTCATCAAGAGGCTCTTTAGTTCCTCTTCACTTTCTGCCTTAAGGGTGGTGTCATCTGCGTATTTAAGGTTATTGATATTTCTCCTAGAAATCCTGACTCCAGCTTGTGCTTCATCCAGCCCGACATTTCACATGACGTACTCTGCATTAAAATTAAATACGCAGGGTAACAATATACAGCCCTGAAGTACTCCTTTCCTGATTTGGAACCAGTCTATTGTTCCATGTCTGGTTCTAACTGTTGCTTCTTGACCTGCATATAGGTTTCTCAAGAGGCAGGTAAGGTGGTCTGGTAGTCTCATCTCATGAAGAATTTGCGACAGATTGTGTGGTAGTTTGGACATTGTTTGGCATTGCTTTCTTTGGGATTGGAATGAAAACTGACCTTTTCCAGTCCTGTGACCACTGCTGGGTTTTCCAAATTTGCTAGCATATTGATTGCAGCATTTTCACAGCACCAGGTTTTTGGATTTGAAAGAGCTCAACTGGAATTCCATCACCTTCACAAGCTTTGTTCATAGTGATGCTTCCTAATGCCCACTTGACTTTGCATTCCAAGAGGACTGGCTCTAGGTGAGTGATCACACCATCATGGTTACCTGAGTCATGAAGATCTTTTTTGTATAGTTCTTCTCAGTATTCTTGCCATCTCTTCTTAATATCTTCTGCTTCTGTTAGGTCCCTACCATTTTGATCCTTTATTGTACTCATCTTTGCATGAAGTATCCTCTTAGTGTCTCTAATTTTCATGAAGAGATTTCCAGTCTTTCACATTCTATTATTCTCCTCTGTTTCTTTGCATTGATCACTAAGGAAGGCTTTCTTATCTCTCCTTGCTATTCTTTGGAACTCTGCACTCAGATGGGTATATCTTTCCTTTGCTCCTTTGCCTTTAGCTTCTCTTCTTTTCTCAGCTATTTGTGAGGCCTCCTCAGACAACCATTTTGCTTTTTTGCATTTCTTTTTCTTGGGGATAGTCTTGATCACCATCTCCTGTACATTGTTATGAGACTCCATCCATAATTCTTCGGGCACACTTATCAGATCTAATCCCTTGAATCTGTTTGTCACTTCCACTGTATATTGTGAGGGATTTGATTTAGGTCATACCTGAGTGGTCTAGTGGTTTTCCCTACTTTCTTCAATTAAAGTCTGAATTTGGCAGTAAGGAGTTCATGATCTGAGTCACAGTCAGCTCCTGGTCTTGTTTTTCCTGACTGTATAGAGCTTCTCCATCTTCGGCTGCAAAAAATATAATCAGTCTGATTTTGGTATTGACTATCTGGTGATGTTCACATGTAGAGTCTTCTCTTGTATTTTGGCAGAGTGTGTTTGCTATGACCAGTGTGTTCTCTTGGCAAAACTCTGTTAGCCTTTGCCTGCTTCATTTTGTACTCCAAGGCCAAACCAGCCTGTTACTCCAGGTATCTCTTGACTTCCTACTTTTGCATTCCAGTCCCCTATAAAGAAAAAGTCATCTTTTTTAGGTGTTAGTTCTAGAAGATCTTGTTAGTCCTCATAAAACCATCCAACTTCAGCTTCTTCAGCATTAATGGTTGGGGTATAGATGTGGATTACTGTCATATTGAATGATTTGCCTTGGAAATGAACAGAGATCATTCTGTTATTTTTGAGATTGCATCTATGTATTGCATTTTAAATATGAGGGCTTCTCCATTTCTTCTAAGGGATTCTTGCCCAAAGTAGTAGATATAATGGTCATCTGAATTAAATTCACTCATTTCCTTCTATTTTAGTTCACTGACTCCAACCAGTCCATTCTGAAGGAGATCAACCCTGGGATTTCTTTTGAAGGAATGATGCTAAAACTGAAGCTCCAGTACTTTGGCCACCTCATGTGAAGAGCTGACTCATTGGAAAAGACCCTGATGCTGGGAGGGATTGGGGTCAGGAGGAGAAGGGGATGACCAAGGATGAGATGGCTGGATGGCATCACGGACTCAATGGATGTGAGTCTGAGTGAACTCCAAGAGTTGGTGATGGACAGGGAGGCCTGGCATGCTGCGATTCATGGGGTCGCAAAGAGTTGGACACGACTGAGCGACTGAACTGATTCCTAAGGTGTTGATGTTTACTCTTGCCATCTCCTCTTTGCCCACTTCTAGTTTACCTTGATTCCTGGACCTGACATTCCAGGTTCGTATGCAGTACTGTTCTTGATAGCATTGAACTTTACTTCCATCACCAGTCACATCCACAGCTGGGCACTGTTTTCACTTTGGCTCCATCCTTTCATTCTTTCTGGAGTTATTTCTCCACTGATCTCCAGTAGCATATTTGGCACCATCCAATCTGGGGAATTCATCTTTCAGTGTCCTATCTTTTTGCCTTTTCATACTGTTCATGGGGTTCTCAAGGCAAGAATACTGAAGTGGTTTGCATTCCCTTCTCCAGTGGACCACGTTCTGTCAGACCTCTCCACCATGATCCATCCGTCTTGGGTGGTGCTACACAGCATGGATCATAGTTTCATTGAGTTAGGCAAGGCTGTGATCCATGTGATCAGTTTGGTTAGTTTTCTGTGATTGTGGTTTTCATTCTGTCTGCCCTTTGATGTATGAGGTTAAGATGCTTGTGGAAACTTCCTGATGGGAGAGACTGACTGTGGGGGAATCTGGGTCTTATTCTGATGGTGCCATTACTGCCATACCCCTACCATAGGTTGGCCTCAGGCCAAACAACAGAGAGGAAACACAGCCCTGGTCATCAACAGCTGGGCCCTAGGTGACTGAAATCCTAGCCGGTACTGCATGGAGCACAGCTGTGCAACTGGACATAGCTGATCTATATTACATCACTAGGGTTGTCATAAAAAGTAACATGGATTAGGTGGCTTTAAAAACAAATTTATTTTCTAATTCTGAAGACTAGATGTACAGCATCAAGAATGGGCAAGAATGGTTTCTTCTGCTCCTTGCTTCTCTTCCTTGTCATGTAGATGGTGGCTATCTTTTCTCTCTGTTTTTATGTAGTATTCTCTCTGTGAATGTGTCTCTGTCCTAATCTCTTCCTTAAGGACTACATGTAAAAAATAAAGTTTCACTATATTCTCTTTACCAGAAGTATACTTTATATATAAGTACACAGAAAGGTTGAACCAAAACAGTTAAAAAATACACCAAACCTGACCTGCCTCTTGAGAAACCTATATGCAGATCAGGAATCAACAGTTAGAACTGGACATGGAACAGCAGACTGGTTCCAAATAGGAAAAAGGAGTACATCAAAGCTGTATATTATCACCCTGCTTATTTAACTTATATGCAGAGTACATCCTGAGAAACACTGGGCTGGAAGAAGCATAAGCTGGAATCAAGATTACCGGGAGAAATATCAATAACCTCAGATATGTAGATGACACCACCCTTATGGCAGAAAGTGAAGAAGAACTAGAAAGCCTCTGATGAAAGTAAAAGTGGAGAGGGAAAAAGTTGGCTTAAAGCTCAACATTCAGAAAATGAAGATCATGGCATCGGGTCCCATCACTTCATGGGAAATAGATGGGGAAACAGTGGAAACAGTGTCAGACTTTATTTTGGGGGGCTCCAAAATCACTGCAGATGGTGACTGCAGCCATGAAATTAAAAGACACTTACTTCTTGGAAGAAAAGTTATGACCAACCTGGATAGCATATTCAAAAGCAGAGACATTACTTTGCCAACAAAGATCCGTCTAGTCAAGGCTATGGTTTTTCCAGTGGTCATACATGGATGTGAAAGTTGGACTGTGAAGAAGGCTGAGTGCCGAAGAATTGATGCTTTTGAACTGTGGTGTTGGAGAAGACTCTTGAGAGTCCCTTGGACTGCAAGGAGATCCAACCAGTCCATTCTGAAGGAGATCAACCCTGGGATTTCTTTGGAAGGAATGATGCTACAACTGAAGCTCCAGTACTTTGGCCACTTCATGCGAAGACTTGACTCATTGGAAAAGACTCTGATGCTGGGAGGGATTGGGGGCAGGAGGAGAAGGGCACGATGGAGGATGAGATGGCTGGATGGCATCACTGACTCGATGGACGCAAGTCTGAGTGAACTCAGGGAGTTGGTGATGGACAGGGAGGCCTGGCGTACTGTGATTCATGGGGTCACAAAGAGTCAGACACGACTGAGTGACTGAACCGAACCGAACCCTAAACAAAAATGCCTGGGATATGTATAATTTAGTAGAATAGGTAATTGAAGAAAAAATGTTATATATTCATTTATATGTATTATTTTACAGTGTACAATAATCAACTGGATTTTCCCCTCATTGTATTTGTTATGCCCCAAATATTCTTAGATTTTAACATAATGAAGTTTCAGTGATTATTTTAAAATTATATATTGTGTATTATATGTTAAATATTAATATACAGATTTAAGCTTTTTTTTTTACAAATTTCATTAGAAAACATTTACAGGACTCCTGTTATGTACTACCGTTATGCACAGAGAGGTCTAACTTTCTGCTTTCTCAAATATAACAAAACAATAATCATAATGAATCAAAACAAATAATGTCAATAAAATTAATTATAAACATAACATCTAAACTTGTCTGAGGCCCAGAGATAAGAGGATTAGAATTATACATATTTTTCTGAGGCGTGTCTTAAGGAATGATAAAGAGATAAAGAAAAATGGAAGAATAAAATATATAGGGAAAATATATTTTCAATGTATTTTAATAGTCTTGGGCAAAAGCATTGTGACTAGCTAGATGCTTTGCATTTTCTTTAAACTTTTATTGATTTTACAAAATCTGTGTATAAGCAACTCTACAGTATAATGTCAGAGAAATAAACAGGAAATAATTCTAGCTGTTGTCCAAATAAAGTAATTTTGCTTTCTCAGAGCTCTTTCCTAATGAAACAGATATCTCTATGGTAGAAAGGATAAAATTGTTATGAACAAAACTTTGAGAAACTCCCTCTCTTCCTCCCTCTTTCTTTGTCTCTCCCTCTCTTTCATTTTGCCTTCCTTCCTTGCTGCCTTCCTTGCTTATGTGTCTCTACTTTTAATGCCATTCACCTAATATAACAATCATAGGTCATCAAAAATACATTTCTCCAAATTTCAAATTTGATTATCAGCATCATAATATAGAAAGGATAGATTTTTGATGATATGCTTGCATTTTTTGGTTATTTTTTATTGGAGTATAGTTGCTGTTGCTACTAAGTCGCTTTAGTCATGTCCGACTCTGTGCAACCCCATAGACAGCAGACCACCAGGCTCCCCCGTCTCTGGGATTCTCCAGGCAAGAATATTGGAGTGGATTGCCATTTCCTTCTCCGATGTATGAAAGTGAAAAGTGAAAGTGAAGTCGCTCAGTCGTGTCCGACTCCCAGCGACCCCATGGACTGCAGCCTACCAGGCTCCTCCATCCATGGGATTTTCCAGGCAAGAGTACTGGAGTGGGGTGCCATTGCCTTCTCCATATAGTTGCTATGCAGTGCTTTCTTCACTGTACAGAAAAGTAAATCAGTTATACATGTACATGCATCCCATCTTTTTTTGGATTTCCTTCCCATTTATGTCCCACAGAGCAGTGTGTAGAGTTCTTTGTGTGATACAGTCTGTTCTCATTAGTTAACTATTGTATAAAAGTGTATATACCTCCCAATCTATCCCACACACAACCTTTACCCGTTTTTATCCATACCTTTATTCTCTACATCTGGAGAAGGCAGTGACAACCCACTCCAGTACTCTTGCCTGGAGGATCCCATGGATGGAGGAGCCTGGTGGGCTGCAGTCCATGGGGTCGCTAGGAGTCAGGCAGGACTGAGCGACTTTACTTTCACTTTTCACTTTCATGCATTGGAGAAGGAAATGGCAACCCACTCAAGTATTCTTGCCTGGAGAATCCCAGGGACAGAGGAGCCTAGTGGGCTGCCATCTATGGGTTCGCACAGAGTCAGACACAACTGAAGTGACTTAGCAGCATTCTCTACATCTGAGTCTCTCTTTCTGCTTTGCAAGTAAGATCATCTATACTATTTTTGTAGATTCCACATATATGCATTAAAATATATTTATTTTTCTAACTTACTTCACTCTGTATTACAATCTCTAGGTGCATCCACATCTCTACAAATGGCACATTTTTGTTGATTTTTATGGCTGAATAATATTTCATTGTATCTCATCTTCTTTATCCATTTCTCTATTGATGGACATTTAGGTTACTTCCATGTCCTGGCTGTTGTAAACTGTGCTACAGTGAACACTTGGGTGCATGTACCATTTTGAATTATGGTTTCCTCATATTATATGTCCAGGAGTGGAAATTCTGGGTGAAATGGTAGTTCTATTTTTAGTTTTTTAAGGAACCTCTGCTGTTATTGTTTAGTCATTAAGTGATGACTCTTACCATCTCTATGGACTACAGCATGCCAGAGTTCCCTGTCCTTCACTATCTCTTAAGTTGGTGATACCAACTCATTGAGATATCCAACCATCTCATCCTCTGTTGCCTGCTTTCCTCCTGCTCTCAGTCTTTCCCAGCATCAGGGTTTTTTTCCAATTGAGTCAGCTCTTCAAATCAGGTGGCCAAAGTATTGAAACTTTAGCTTCAGCATCAGTCCCTCCAGTGAATATTCAAGGTTGATTTCCTTTAGGGTTGGCTGGTTTAATCTCGCAGTCCAAGAGATTCTCAAGAGTCTTCTCCAGCACCACAATGCAGAAGCATCAAATCTTTGGTGCTCAGCCTTCTTTCTGGTCCAATTCTCAAATCTGTACGTGACTACTGGAAAAACTATACCTTTGATCATACAGACCTTTGTTGGCAAACTGATGTCTCTGCTTTTTATATACTGTCTAGGTTTCTCATAGCTTTCCTTTCAAAGATCAAGTGTCTTTTAATTTCCTGGCTGCAGTCACCATCTGCAGGGATTTAGGAGCCCAAGAAAATAAAATCTCTCACTGCTTTCTTTAATTTTTTCTCCTGTCTACCATGAAGTGATGGGACTGATGCTAAGAGGATAGTTTCTTTTCAATGTTGAGTTTTAAGCCAGACTTTTCACTTTCTTCTTTCACCCTCATCAAGGAACTCTTTAGTTCCTCTTCACTTTCTGCCATTAGAGTAGTGGCATCTGCATATCTGCGGTTGTTGATATTTCTCCCAGCAAACTTGATTACAGCTTGTGATTCATCCAGCCCAGCATTTTGCATAATGTATTCTACATAAAACTTAAATAAGCAGGATGACAATACACAGGCATGGCGTACTCCGTTCCCAATATTGGTCCAGTTTGTTGTTCCATGTCTAGTTGTACTAGGTGCTTCTTGATCTCCATACAGGTTCCCCATGTCCTTAAGAGTTTTCCATAATTTGTTGTGATCCACACAGTCAGTGGCTTTAGCATAGTCAATGAAGCAGATGTTTTTCTGGAATGCTCTTGCTTTTTCTATGATCCAGCAGATGTTGGCAACTTGATCTCTGGTTTTTCTGCCTTTTCCAAATCCAGCTTATACATCTGGAAGTTCTTGGTTCACATACTGTAACACCTGGCTTGAAGGATTTTAGCATTATCTTGCTTGCATGTAAAATGAGCTCAATTGTACGGTAGTTTGAACATTCTTTAGTGTTGCCCTTCTTTGATTTGAAATGAAAACTGAACTTTTCCAGTCCTGTGGCCACTGCTGAGTTTCCAAATTTGCTGACATATTGAGTGCAGCACTTTCACAGAATCATCTTATAAGATTTGAAATAACTTAGCTAGAATCCCATCACCTCCACTAGCTTTGTTTGTAGTAATGCTTTCTAAGGGCCACCTGACTTTACACTCCAGTATAGTCTGGCTCTAGGTGAGTTAATCATTGTGGTTATCAGAGTCATTAACAGCTTTTTTGGTAAAGTTCTTCTGTGTATTCTTGCCACCTCTTCTTAATCATTTATGCTTCTTTTAGGTCCTTACCATTTCTTTCCTTTATTGTGCCCATCCTTGAATAAAATTTTCCCCTGATGTCTCCAGTTTTCTTGAAGGGATCTCAAGTTTTTGCCATTCTATTGCTTTCCTCTATTTGTTTGCATTGTTCTTTTAAGAAAGCTTTCTTATATCTCTTTGCTATACTCTGGAACTCTGCATTCATTCTCTGGAAATATCCTTCTCTTTCTCTTTGCCTTTCACTTCTCTTTTCACAACTATTCACTGGGCCTCCTCAGATAGCCACTTTGTCTTCTTAAGTTTCTCTTTCTTGGATGGTTTTGGTCACCACTTCCTGTACAACATTAAGAACCTATGTCCATAGTTCTTCAAGTGCTCCGTCTACCGGATCTAATCCCTTGAATCTATTCATCACCTCCACTGTATAATCATAAGGAATTTGATTTAGGTCATACTTGAATGGCCCAGTGGTTTTCCCTATTTTCTTCAATTTACGCCTGAATTTTACAATAAGGAGTTCATGATCTGAGCCACAGTCAGCTCCTGGTCTTGTTATTGCTGACTGTATAGAACTTCTCCATCTTCAGCTACAAAAAATATAATCAATCTGCTTTTAGTATTGACCATCTGGTGATGTCCTGTACAGATTTGTCTTCTTGTGTTGTTGGAAGAGGATGATTGCTATAGTGAGTGTGTTCTCTTGACAAAACTCTGTTAACCTTCACCCTGCTTCATTTTATACTCCAAGGCTAACCTTGCCTGTTACTCCAGGTATCTTGTACATCCTACTTTTGCATTCCAGTCCCCTATCATGAAAAGGACATTTATTTTTGGTGTCAGTTCTAGAGCATCATAGGTCTTCATAGATCCAGTAAACTTCAGCGTCTTTGGCATCAGTGATTGCAGAATAGACTTGGAGTACTGTGATGTTGAATGGTGGAAATGAATCAAGATCATCTTGTCATTTTTGAGCTCGCACCCAGGTACTGCATTTCAAACTCTTTTGTTGACTAAGAGGGCTACTCCACTTTTTCTAAGGGATTCTTGCCCACAGTAGTAGATATAATGGTTATCTCAATTAAATTAGCCCATTCCTTTTCATTTTAGGCACTTATTCCTAAAACGTGGATGTTCACTCTTGCCATCTCCTATTGACCACATCCAATTTACCTTGATTTTCAGACCTACCATTCCAGGTTCCTATGCAATATTGTTCTTTACAGCATCAGACTTTACTTTCACCACCAGACATATCTACAACTGGGTGTTGTTTCTGCTTTGGCTCAACCTCTTCATTCTTTCTAGGCACATCTTCTCTCTTCCTGGTAGCATATTGAACACCTTCCAACATGGAAGGCTCATCACCAGGGTCATATTTTGCTTTTTCATAATGTTCATGGTGTTCATGGGGCAAGAGGACTGAAGTGGCTTGCCATTCCCTCCTCCAGTGGACCACATTTTATCAGAACTCTCCGGTATGACCTGTCCATCTTGGGTGGCCCTGCACAGCATGGCTCATGGGTTCACTGATTTATGTAAGCCTCTTTGCCATGACGAGGCTGTGATCCATGAACGGGAGGAACCTCCATATGGTTCTTCATAGTGGTTGTGCCGTTTTACATTCCCACTAACAATCTAAGAGGGTTTCCTTTTTTCCACCCCTCTCTAGCATGTAATGTTTGTAGATTTTTTGATGAGAGCCATTCTGAGTGGAGTGAGGTGATACCTCATTGTAGTTTATATTTGCATTTCTCTAATAATTAGTGTTGTTGAGCATCTTTCCGTGTGCTTTTTGGCCATCTATATGTCTTCTTGGGAAAATGTCTATTTTGACATATCTTCTGCCCATATATTTTTAGGTCTTCTGCTCATGTTTGGGACTGTCTCATTTTTTGATACTGAGCTGCATGAGCTGCTTTTATTTTTTGGAAATTAACCACTTGTCAGTTGCTTCATTTGCAAATATTTTCTCCCATTCTGAGGGCTGTCTCTCTATCATGTTGTGGTTTCCTTTGCTATACAAAAAGCTTTTAAGTTCAGTTAGGTCCCAAGTGTTTATTTTTATTTTCATTACTCTAATAGATCAAGAAAGATCTTGCTACAACTTATGTCAAAGACGTTCTGCCTTTGTTTTCCTCTAAGAGTTTTGTAGTGTCTGCCCTTACATTGAGGGCTTTAATCCATTTTGAGTTTATTTCTGTGTATAGTGATAAATATTGTTCTAATTTCTTTTTTTTTTTTTTTCATGTAGTTGTCCAGTTTTTCCAGCACCACTTACTGAAGAGATTTTCTTTTTCCCATTGTATATTCTTATCATAGATTAGGTGACCATAGATGCTTGGGTTTATCTCTAGAATTTCTATCCTGTTCCATTTCTCTGTATTTCTTTCTGTGCCAGTATCATACTGTCTTGATACTGTAGCTTTTTAATGCAGTCTGAAGTCAGGGAGCCTGATTCCCACAGCCGTGTTTCTCTCAGAATCGCTTTGACTATTTGGGGTCTCTTGTGTTTCCATATAAATCGTACAATTTTTTGTTCTAATTTTGTGAAAAATGTCACTAGTAATTTGATAGGGGTTGCATTGAATCTGTAGCTTGCTTTCAGTAGTAGAGTCATTTTCACAATATTGACACTTCCAATCCAAGAGCATGGTATCTCTCTCCATGTACTTGTGTTCACGCTTTGATTTCTTTTATCAAAGAAATATTACACTTCTCTGAGTAAAGATTCTTTTCCTCCTTAGGTAGGTTTATTCCTAGGTATTTTCTTCTTTATGTTGCAATGGTAAATTTTATGTTTTCCTTGATTTACCTTTCCTATCTTTCATTGTTAGTCTAATATGAATGCATGGGATTTCTGTGTATTAATTTTATATCCTGAAAATTTACCAAATTCACTAGTTAGCTCTAATATTTTTCTGGTGACATCTTTAAGATTTTCTATGTGTAGTCTCATGTATCTGCAAAGAATAACAATTTTACTTCTTTTCCAGTTTGAATTCCCTTTATTTTTCTTCTCTGATTGCCAAGGCTAGGACTTCAAAAACAATGTTGAATAACAGTGATGAGAATGGACATCCTGGTTTGTTCCTATCTTAGAGGAAATGTTTTGTTTTTCACCATTGAGAATAATATTTGCTATGGGTTTCTCATACTCAGCCTTTATTCTGTTGAGGTAGGTTCCCTCTAAGTCTATTTTCTTGGCAGTTTTTATCATAAAATAGTATTGAACTTTGTCTAAAGTGTTTTCCATGTCGATTGAGAGGATCATGTGGTTTTTATTCTTCTTTGTTAGTATAGTGTATTTGTTGATTGATTTGCATTTATTGAAGAATCCTCGCATGTCCGGGATAGATCCCACTTGATCTTGGTGTATGGTCTTTTTAATGCATTATTGGATTCAGTTTGCTAGCATTTTATTGTGGATTTCTGAGCTATGTTCATTGGGGATATTGGCCTGAGATTTTCTTTTCTTTTTTTGTTATGCTTGTCTGGTTTTGGTATTAGGATGATAGTGGCCTCATAGAGTGACCTTAAGAGTGTTCCATCCTGTGAAATTTTTTGGAAGAGTGTGAGAATAGGTGTTAGGACTTCTCTAAATGTTTGAAAGAATCTGCCTGTGAAGCGATCTAGTCCTCAACTTTGGTTTGTTGGAAGATTTTTTAATCACATTTTCAGTTTTATCACTTGTGATTGGCTAATATTTATATTTCTTCCTGGCTCAGTCTTGGAAGGTAGTACCTTTTTAAGAATTTGTCCATTTTTTCCTGGTTGTCCATTTTTTTGGCATAAAGTTGCTTGCAGTAGTCTCTTATGATCCTTTGTGTTTCTGGAGTGTCAGTTCTAACTCATCCTTTTCAATTCTAATTTTATTGATTTGATCTTCTCCCTTTTTAATCAATGAATCTAGCTAAAGGTTTATTAGGACTTCCCTGGTGGCTCAGATGCTAAATCGTCTGTTTACAATGCAGGAGACCCAAGTTCAATCCCTGGGTCGGGAAGATCCCCTGGAGAAGGAAACAGCAATCCACTCCAGTACTCTTGCCTGGAAAATTCCATGGACAGAGGAGCCTGGTAGGCTCCAGTCCATGAGGTTGCAAAGAGTCGGACATGACTAAGCGACTTCACTTTCACTTTGACTTTCAAAGGTTTATTAATTAATGTTTATCTTCTTAGAGAACCAGCTTTTAGTTTCATTAAACTTTTCTATTGTTTTCTTCATTTATTTCATTTATTTCTGCTTTAATCTTTATGATTTCTTTCTTTTCACTAACTTTGGATTTTGTTTGTTCTTTGTCTAGTGTGGCGCAGGATTAGGTTGTTTATTTGAGACTTTTGTTTCTTGAGGTAGGATTGTGTTGCTATAAACTTCCCTCTTAGAACTATTTTTGTTGCATCTTATAGGTTTGGGGACATTGTGATTTGTCATTTGTTTCTTGCTGTTGTTCATGTCTGACTCTTTGAGACTCAATGGACTATAGCACGCCAGGCTCCTCTATCCTCCCCTGTCTTCCAAAGTTTGCTCAAATTCATGTCCATTAAGTTGGTGATGCTATCTAACCATCCCATCCTCTGCCACCCCCTTTTCCTTTTGCCTTCAATCTTTCCCAGCATCAAGGTCTTTTCCAAAGAATCAGTTCTTCACATCAGTTCAGTCACTCAGTCATCTCCGACTCTTTGCGACCCCATGAATCGCAGCACGCCAGGCCTCCCTGTCCATCACCANATGTAGGAGACATAAGAGACCCGGGTTCCATCCCTGGGTTGGGGAGATCTGGATGAGGGCACGGCAACCCTCTCCAATATTCTTGCCTGGAGAATCCATGGACAGAGGAGCCTGGCAGGCTACAGTCTGTGGGGTCACAAAGAGTCAGACATGACTGAAGCAACTGAGCACGTGTGCATGCTAGGAAACCATTGCCTAACCCATGATCATGAATATTTACTTCTATGTGTTTTGTAAAAGTTTCAATTCTGACATTGTTCATTTTGAGTTCATTTTTGCATGTGATCTACGGTAGAGTACAACTTTATCCTTTGCATGTTGATATCCAGTCTTCCCTGCTCTGTTTGTTGAAAACAAAATCTATTATTTTGGTCAGTGACTTGGTTTCGGCACTCCAATAAGAGATAAACTTATCATGAACTTGGGGGTTTGCTTGTGGACTCTGAGTTTTATTCCATTTATCTATATAGTTATCCTTATGTCAGTACCACACTGCCTTGATTATTGTGACTTTGCAATATGTTTTGAAATTTGGAAATATAAATCCATCAAGTTTGATTTCCTTTTTTCCAGATTGTTTTTGGCTGACCCCAGAATTACCATATGAAATTTATTATCAGCTTGTTAATTTTAGGAAAAATTTCAACTTGGATTTTGGTAGCAATTGAATCTGAAGGTCAATTTTGGGTCAGTTTGAATGTTAACATGCTGAATCTGCAGGTAAATTTGAATGTTAACATTAAGCCTTCAAGTTCAGAAACACAGAAAGGCTTCTCTTCTCAATGATTTCGATTTTCTTTAATAACTTTTAACAATGTTTTGTTGCAATGTATTGCCAAGTATTTTATTCTTTTTAATACTGTTATGAATGGAATTCATTTTTGTAATTTCATTTTCAAATTGTTCACAAAAATGACAGACATAGAGTTATGTGTTATATATTGATCTTGTATTCTTAATATTGCTGAATTCATTTATTAGCTCTAATAGTTTTGAATGGATTCCTCAGGCTTTTTTGTATCTAAGATCATGTCATCTGTGAATAGAGTTTTACATCTTCCTTCCCAAAAGGTCTTTTATTTCATTTTCTTGACTAATAGTCTGGCTAAAGCTGGCAGTACAATGTGAATAGAGCTGGTTGATAATAGGCATTCTTTTCTTGTTCCTGATATTGGGGGCGAAAGGAAGCTTTCAGTCTTTCACCATTAAATTTGATGCTAGCTGTGGGTTTTTGTCAATCCACATTATCAAGTGGAGGAAATTTTTTTTTTCTATTCCTACTTTGTTGAGCGCTTTTTATCAGGAAAGAACATTGAATTCTGGCAAACATTATTTTGATCTATTGAAATGACCATGTGTTTTGTACTTTATTCTGTAGATACATTACCTTAATTGAATCAATCTTGCATTCCTGTTATAAGTTCTATTTGGTCATAGTGTGACATAGTTTTCCCCTGCTCCTGGATTTTGTTTGCTAGTATTTTTGTTGAAGATTTCTGCATCTACATTCATAAGCCATGCTGTTGTATGATTTTATTTTATTGTGAAATCCTTGTCTGATTTTGAAATCAGGGTATACTGGTTTCAGGCAGTGAGTTGTGTATTTTCTTCTTCTTTTTTTCTTTTTAGAGAATTTGTGAGGAATTTATTAGTTCTTAAAATGTTTGGTACAATTCACAATGAAGCCATATGGACTTGAACTTCCTTTGTGAATAAACGTTAGCTATAATTTAATAGATGTACGGCTCAGAGGTTAAAGCGTTTGCCTGCAAGGCAGGAGACCCAGGTTCGATCCCTGGGTCGGGAAGTTCCCCTGGAGAAGGAAATGGCAACCCACTCCAGTATTCTTGCCTGGAAAATCCCATGGACAGAGGAGCCTGGTAGGTTACAGTCCATGGGGTCGCAAAGAGTTGGACACGACTGAGCGACTTCACTCACTATTCAGAATTTTTAACTCTCCATGAGTTGGCTTTAATAGTTTATGCTGCTGCTGCTAAGTCACTTCAGTCGTGTCTGACTCTGTGTGACCCCATAGACGGCAGCCTACCAGGCTCCCACCATCCCTGGGATTCTCCAGGCAAGAACACTGAAGTGGGTTGCCATTTCCTTCTCCAATGCATCAAAGTGAAAAGTGAAAGGGAAGTCGCTCAGTTGTGTCTGACTCCGCGACCCCATGGGCTGCAGCCCACCAGGCTCCCTGGTTCATGGGATTTTCCAGGCAAGAGTACTGGAGTGGGTTGCCATTGCCTTCTCTGTTAATAGTTTATATCTTTCTATAAATTTGCCCATTTCACCTCAGTTACCTAGTTTCCTGCAAATACTTATTCATACCATTGCTTTATATTTTGTTTTCAGGAAGGTTGGCTGGTATCTCCCCTTTCATTCCTCATTTTAATACTTGAATTCTTTATTTTCTTAGTTACTCTTTCTAAAGTCTTGTCAAAGAACAAACTTTTGGCTTTGCTGATTTTCTCTGTTGCTTTCTATTGTCTATTTCGTTCATTTAGTCTTTATCCTTATTTTCATCCTTATGCTTAATTCAGGCTTAGTTTACTCTTGTTTTTCCAGTGTCTAAAGGTAGCAGTTTAGGTTATTGATTTCAGATCTTTCTTTTTAATCTTAATGTAGACATTTACAACTATAAATGTCTAAGCACTGTTACCTGTATCCTGTAAGTTTTGATATATTCAAATTCATTTTAATTTATCTCAAAGTATTTTCTAATTTCCCTGTGACCCACTGGTTTTTTTAGAAGTGAGTTGCTTGTTGTTTACATATGTATGAATTTCCCATATTTCTTTCTGTTACTGATTTCTGATTTCAATTCATTGCATTCAGAACAACATACTTTGTATGGTTTCAATCATTTTAAATCTACTGAGGCTTGGTTTATGGACTAGCATGTGGTCTCTCAGAAAACATTTCATGTGCCAAAGATGTTTATTGGGTAGAACATTCGATGCCACTCTTTTAAAAAATGTGTTCTGCTCTAGTGAGTATTGTTATTTCATTGTGGTTTTAATTTATGTTTTTTTGCTGAATAATGATATTGAATATCTTTTCATGTGTTTATGGGTCCTTTGTATATCCTCTTTTATGAAATGTCTTTTCAAGTTTTTGCCAATTTTAAGTAAAAAGATGTGTTGCTATTATCAAATTATATGAATATTTCGTATGTGGGATGTAATGACTTTGCTGAATACATATGTATTGCAAAGTTTTATTTTCCACATTCTTTAGCTTACATTTTCATTTTCTTAAGATGTCTTTTGAAGAGCTAAAGGTTTTACTTTGATGTCACTGAAATTACCAACTTTTACTAACAGGGCTAGCTTTTTCTTACTTATGCAGATTTTGTGACCAGCCAAAGATCTTTGTCCTACCTCAAGGTCATGAAGATGTCTTCCTATGTTTTAAGCATTGTATCATTTTACCTTTTGTGTTTTGATGTACTGTCCGTTTATTTTTTCTTATATGATGTAATGGAAGGATTGAGATCATTTTTCTGATTCAGATATCCAGTTTTCCAGAACATTTGTTAAAGAGGCAATCCTTTCATGCATTGAATTGCATTGGTGACTTTTCAAAAATTATATGGTCATATGTGTGGGGGTACTTTGAACTAACTCTTCTCATCCATCAATCTAGATGTCAGTACTTATGCTTATACCACAATATCTTGTAACTTTATAATAAGCCCTACATAAGATAATGTAAGTCCTCCAAGTTCAGTCCTCTTTTTAAAATGGTTTGTCTATTTTTCTTTTTCATGTATTTTGCTTTTTCTGATACATTTTAGTTTTTCAATTTCTTTAAAAAAAAATCCTGATATTTTTGTTGCTGTTGTTATTGTTTTATTGGTAGGTATTTGTTCTGAAAGAATTAATATAGCAGACCAGACCTAAGACAGTTACCTTTAAAGAGAACTGCCTGCAAGGTTAACTCCTAGGGGTGGTATCTGGGAACATGCCTTATAAAATGTGAAAAGTGAAGTGAAAGTGTTAATTGTTCAGTCATGTCTGACTCTTTGTGACCCCATGGACCGTAGCCCACCAGGCTCCTCTGTCCATGGGATTCTCCAGGCAAGAATACTGGAGTGGGTAGCCATTCCCTTCTCCAGGGGATCTTCCCAATCCAGGGATCACACCTGGGTCTCCTGCATTGCAAGCAGATGTGTTTAACATCTGAGCCACGAGTGATATAAAACTTCCTAACTGATAAGAGAGGCTCACTGTGCCTAGCCTGTTCAGTGTGGTTTACGTTTCTTCCTGAAAGTCTGGAATGTGGGGACACACTAGGCACGTGAACAGCCCCCAGTTAACACCTTGGGCATTGAGTCTCTCTTGAGCTTCCTTAGGCAGAAACATCACCCATGCTGCTGCGTATTCACTGTTGAAGGCAGCCTGTGCTCTGTGTGACCCCTCATGGGAGGAAGCGAGCCCCAGAAGCCTCGTATGGACTCCTTCCGACTCCACCTGTCTTGTCCCTTATGATTCAGTGGTTTCTCCCCATTATGCCTCTGCAATCAATACCAGACAGGAGCACAGCTCCTGCTGAATCCTGTGCGTTCTTTCAGGGCATCACGCAGGGTGAGAGTGGCCTTAGAGGCCTCGGACTAGTTGTTCTGCTCCAATCTGTTGGCGCCAGTATATGGAAACACACTTTATTTTTGCGTGTTGGCCTTTCCGTGAGTGACCTTGACAAATTCACCTGAAGTCTAGCAAGTCTTTTGTAGATTTCCTCATATTTCTGTGGGCAGCTGTCATCTGTGAGTAAAGCTAGTTTTCTTCTCTAATCTGCAACCCATTTTATTTTGTTTCTTTTTTTTCCCCCTCTGGTTAGGTCTTATATTGAATGGAGGTACTAAGGGTTTGCATTCTTGCCTGATTTCTTATTGATGGCAGAAGACATTAATTCTCTCATTATTATCACTTACACTTTCAACTGATTTATGACTTAACTGTACAATTGTTTGATATTTTTCTAAGAGAATATTTCTCCCAGACAAGAGATAGGACAACATATACTGTGTGGGTACCAGGTAACCAAAAATTGAAGGAAAAGGCCTTTATGGATGAGGATAAAAATAACTGAAAGCTATGGCACCCCACTCTAGTACTCTTGCCTGGAGAATCCCAGGGACGGAGGAGCCTAGTGGGCTGCAGTCCATGGGGTCGCTAAGAGTCGGACACGACTGAGCGACTTCACTTTCACTTTTCACTTTCATGCATTGGAGAAGGAAATGGCAACCCACTGCAGTGTTCTTGCCTGGAGAATCCCAGGGACGGGGGAGCCTGGTGGGCTGCCATCCATGGGGTCGCACAGAGTCGGACACAACTGAAGCGACTTAGCAGCAGCTGCAGCAGCAAGCTTGTCACATCTAAAGAACTATTTAACATCTTTTGTGATTTTTTTTCCTCTAGTTTGCCTTTCTTCTTCACCTTTATATCTCTTAGTTCCTGACTAATGCCTAACATGCTAGATTCTCAGAAAAGTAAAGCTTAGAGAATACTTGAATCAAAAGTCAATCACTACAAGTGATTATTATTAGTTTTGTTAGATGCTCCAATTATACTTGGCAATATAATATCAAAAGTACTACTTTTAAGGATGTATTTTGAAGAATTTCCAGGGGAAATAATTTTTAAATATCTGGGATTTACTTTAAAATACTCCAGCAAACAAGAACAGTGACTAAAACGATGTTATATTGGTCATTATAAAAGCTGAGTGCTGCATGTATCGTGCTAAAAAGTCTTGTAAAGAGGTCAGTCGTGTTAAAGGTTTGTGAGCAACAGATAAATTCTGGTCTGGGAAATCTTATTTTCTGAGTTCCAAAACATGAAAAGTATATTTGCCAATTAATTTTTTGTAACACATTATTGAGAACTGAGGGCTTCCCTGGTGGCTCAGCCAGTAAAGAATCTGCCTGCAACGCAGGAGACCTGAGTTCGACCCCTGGATCGGGAAGATTCCCCTGGAGGAGGGCATGGCAACCCACTGCAGTATTCTTGCCTGAGGAATCCCGTGGACAGAGAAGCCTGTGGTCTACAGACCATGAGGTTGCAAAGAGTCAGACACGACTGAGTGACTAAGCACAGCACACAGCATTGAGAACTGTGCCTGGAAGAAAAGAGAGAGCCTGGTTGAAAGAGCAGTCTGCTGGAGTCTGCCCTCTAATCCCACCTGCACTGAGACACTCAGGCCACCGTGGGCCTTCTGGTCGCCAAATCTAACAGACTCCTCCTCCTCTCACTACAGACGTCTGCTTCCTTTTCTACTGGGTCTTTCTGATTTCTGTCCCTGAGCTTGGCCTCAGTGCCATTTAGCTACTGGAACCAGCTAAATGGTTAGTGGTGGAAAGTAACAGTGGTATCCCCACTCACAGATGGTTGGTGCAGGGATCTGGAAGGGGGATGGGGGCAGCCTGTGTCTGTCCTATGACACATAGGGCCTCACCTGGCAAGGCCTGAAGGCTGGGCGATGCTTGGGGCATGGAAGCGTCTCCAGGCACCCTCGCCCACCTGTGTAGTTACTTATGCTGATGGTTGGCTGAGATCTTAGCTAGGCCATCAGCCAGGCATAGGCACACAGTCTCTCTGGGGCCCATTTGGCTCCTTCACAGTAGGGATGACCAGGTTCCTAGAGAGCAAGTGAAGGTAGGATATATCTGACACAAGTGAGGCTGGGAGACAGCACCCCCGATACAAGGAGAGGACAGCACAGACCCACTTCCCAGCAAGAGGTTGTCCACGTCAGTGTGCCTGGAAGACACTGTCGAGAGATCTTTAGGAACATGGTCTCCTTAGCCCCATCACTCTGCTCCATGCTTCTCCTCCCTCTTTGAAATTTCCTTCTTAAGCTCTCTCTACTCCCAGCTTAAGGACAGTAATCTCCTGGGTGGGTATGGCCTGGATCCTTTCCTCTTTTCACTTTGCACTTTCTCCTTTCATCTCAGTCTAGGCCACAGCCACAGCTAGCTCCATTACGTATCAATAGCTGCAGTAAACAACACAGCAAGCAGGTCTGTAGAGCTCAGAGCCCACCTCTGAGCCTCAAATCCAAAGCGCTGTTTACAGACAACTCCATCTAATGCCCTATAGACACCTTAAACTCGTTTTATGCAAATGGAATTCATTTTGTGTGTGTGTGTACTATTACAGGGGATGGCACCCCTGTCCCATTGCCCCAGATAGAAAATGGTTATCTTAGATTCCTTCTTTTTACTGCACATATCTTTTCGATCAATTTCCAAGTCTTTTAGAAGGATTCCCAATCCTTCTCAATATCTTTTCTAAACCTAACTTCTCTCCATTCCCACTGCCCCTGCCTGGTTGAGCTGCATATGACTTCTTAACCAGGATCACTGCACTGTTTCTCCTGCTAGTCTTTCATCCTTAACATCCACACAGAAAGTTCCTCATTCTTTCCACTGGTGCACTTTAAACTCCAGGATCGACACACTTCTTATGAATATCACTCAACGTGCCACACTCTTGTGCCTCTAGCCTTTACACCTTTTGTTCCCCTTGCCTTTTTCCTTTTGTCTCCCAGCCTCTTTGCTCATGGTTTGCCTTTTAAAATCTCAGTGTCAGTGTTACCTCTTCCAGGAAGCTCTCCCTGATAAGCAGCCCCCTTCACTGCCACACATGCACATTCCCACCAAATCAACAACTGCAAGAACTCTGTACACCTGTGGATGCTCTGCACTGCTTCCTCTGTGCCCCTCCAATTTAAAATACCTCCGCATGTGACCATGGCTGTGTTGCATAACTCTCTGCAGGCTATGAGCCTCTTCCCATGAGAACTCTCCTCTCCTAATCTCTTGTTTATTAATTCTGTCCACAAACAATGATGGCATCTCTTGCTGCTGTTGTAGGGGCCAGATGCCATGGTAAACAGGAGTCCGTTCATAGCTTGGCTGTAGCTCATGGTAGGTTTTCAGAAAATTTGCGTTCATAGCTTGGCTGTAGCTTATGGTAGGTTTTCAGAAAATCTGTGTTTACTGTTTGAATAAATGATGAGCAGTTGTGGGTCCCCACCAGTGTTTTGCAATGGCTGATGAGAAGGAAGGCACCTCCCTGAATCTCCACTGGGGTCGTTACGGAAATCCTCCTGTGAGCATAGGGCCAGGAGTGTGATTTGCCAGTTTACATAAAGCAAGTCAGTAAACCTCAAGTATGCTGTGGAAGCTCCCTTGGTTTAAAGGCTGTTGAAATGCATGTCCCAGAGGAAAAACAGTAACGTCACATCACAGAAGCCCCCGCCTCACCGAGAGGCATGGGCTGTCTGCATCAACATTCCCAGCTCTTCCCCTTTCCAGGCTGCACCTGCCGGCCTACCCGCCAGCACATCTCCAGGCCTGTTCTCCCAGGTCTCCTTTGGTGGATTCTCTTGGGAACTGTCTCCACCTGAGTCTGGTCATGTAGCTCAATCCCAGATTTGAAAGCAACAAATACCTGTTCTTTACCATTCTATTTTCCCAAGTGGCACAGTGGGTAAAGAACCCACCTGCCAATGCAGGAGATTAAGAGACTCGGGTCAATCCCTGGGTTGGGAAGATCCCCTGGAGGAGGGCCTGACAATCCACTCCAGTATTCTTGCCTGAAGAATCCCATGGACAGAGGAGCCTGGTGGGCTACAGTCCATGGGGTCAGAAAGAGTCGGACACAACCAAGCCCACCACACACAACACACCAGTCTATGGAATCAGCTACCATTGCCCTCTGGGCTACAGGGACTCTGGGGGGAAATCATGCTTTAGGCGAACATCATTTATTTTAGTTTTAGCAGCTTTTATCTTTTGGCGGGAGGCTCGATTGCATTGTAGCGGTTTTTATAATCGGCATAAACCTTCATTTACTTCTATTTGACCTGTGCTGCTTTAAAAGCACCACATCACCACTGAGTATCCCTTGCTTAGTGACTGAGCTCTGTTCATAGCTACAAAGGATCGACTTTGGGTGTGATGGTCCAGAATCACAGAATGGCCACTTTTGCTTGGTTAAACATGCTGTCAGGCTAGTCAACCCACACACATTTCCCAGGGCATCATCACAGGTCTGAAGGGCGCAGGGGCTTCCTTAACGGGGAGGAATATTGCTGCTTTCTCAGTATGTTATCTGTTCTAACTAAATACCTGAGAGTGTCTAGGTGAATAGATTCTGTGCATGCCAAAGCAGTGTACTGCCTCCAAAAGAAAATAAAAAATATACATGTTATATGATTTTCACACTTCAAACTATTCTGTATTTTCAAAATTTTACTTATATGAGTAATGTGCATGTGTGTGCACGAGCGCACACGTGCCTACTCAGTTGCTAAGTTGTGTCTGACTCTTTTGCGACCCCATGGACTATAGCCCACCAGGCTCCTCTGTCCATGGAACTTTCCAGGCAAGATTAATGAAGCAGGTCGCCATTTCCTTCTCCAGAGAATCTGCTCAACCCAGGGACTGAACCGCATCTCCTGCGTGTCCTGCGTTGGCAGGTGGATTCTTTATCACTAGTTCCCCTTGGGAAGCCCTGTGCAAGTAATACTGAACCGTCTGCCAGTGTCAGCTGGGGCTGTTCATTGTGCCCCAGTGGATGACTGGGATCCTTCCCCACCCTGTGAGCATAGACTGTCGGGGAGAACAAGAACCTTCTTTTATTCACAGAACACCAATCTGCTCCTCCTAGACAAATAGAAACACAGGAGTCTGATGCCCAGAAATAGCCTGTGAGGCCTGATTCTGAAGCAGGAACCATGAGACCCGAAACACAGCTAGACAGCACCTGCTCACCCACAGAAAGGTCAAGCCTGGGCACTATTTTTCTTTTTGATTTGGAATAAGGGTTAATCATGTAATTTAGGAAGCACTTGGGAACAAAGTCCTGTGAATTCTCACAGTTACAGTTAATATTAAAAATGAACCTCACATGTGGTGAAAAGAACAGGAGAGATGAGAATGCTTTCAAGTTAAAAAAAAAACCCTGTGATATTAATAATACAGAAGAAATTTATTTTTATTAACTCTTGTTTCTAAAATTTCAACTAGTGTGATTCAGGCTCGTGTCTTATCATACTGTGATGTTCTGCCAAAAGTAACTCCGTATCGATATTTTAGAAATGCCGCAGGCCTTTTATGTAACTAGTTGCTATTTTACCTCAAAAAAAATAAATAAATAATGCTTTCTGTTTTTACTTTTACTTATCTGGAATAAGTAGCTATTGGCATCGGCTGAAGTCAGTATAAAGATTTATTTACCCCAATGCAAATATTGACCAATAAGGAGCCTGGCTTGGTTTTTATATTGAAGGACAATAAATTGTGATATTGACTGGGCTGGGGCATCGATATTTGCATTGTTGTAAACATTTTAACAATCTCCATGAAATATTCTTCAGAAATCCTCTTGTCATCAGAGGAGCTGAGCTAGAGCTGTTTGGGGACGAGCTGTGTCTAGAAGCAAGCAGGTAACTTGAAAGAGCTATAAATTGTTCTGGTTTCCATGTTTACACAAAGACACATTTTTTATGGTGATGGATAATGGTGATTATCAGGAGCTTTCAGGTGACAAGCCCCACCCTACCCCAAATAAAAGATTTTTGTCTAAAACACCTCCCTGTGCAGAAATAGTCTCCATGATCACCTTATGTCTTAAAAAATCTCATGTCTTCCAAAGAATATCTGCTCCTAATAGAGTGAAACATTAATTCCAACTAGACTAATTCATACCTGGGGATATTTAGACTCCACTGGCGTGAAGTTTTCCTTTGTGTTTATAGTGGAAAGAAGATGGTTTAAAACAAATTGGTACGTAGGGCAGGTAAGATGATTAATTGCCTACTTAGTCAGCTGAGCAAAATCTATACAAAATCTTATCAGTGCCTATGAATACCTGTGTGCTCCTGTAAGTTCTTAAGTACAAGTGGGGTGTGTGTATGTGAGTGTGTATATGTGTAGAGTGTGTATAACTTTTACCTAATTGCATACATATGTGGTGGCATACTTTTGACAACATGCCTTGACATCATGGTACGGAATTGGAAGAAATGAGACATGGGCAGTTCCTACTAGCTGCTGCTTCCGCTGCTAAGTCACTTCAGTTGTGTCCAACTCTGTGCAACCCCATAAACGGCAGCCCACCAGGCTCCCTCGTCCCTGAGATTCTCCAGGCAAGAACACTGGAGTAGGTTGCCATTTCCTTCTCCAATGCATGAAATTAAAGGTGAAGCCGCTTAGTTGTGTCCAACTCTTAGCGACCCCATGGACTGCAGCCCACCAGGCTCCTCCGTCCATGAGATTTTCCAGGCAAGAGTACTGGAATGGATACAAATACACTTTCTAGTTAATCCACGGGTAGCAAAGAGTCGGACACAACTGAGCGACTGAACTTACTGCCTGACTGCGTGTGTGGTCAGTCATGTCCAGCTCTTTGCAACTCCATGGGTGGGATTTCCCAGGCAAGAATACTAGGGTTGCCATTTCCTCCTCCAGGGGATCTTCCCAACTCAGGGATAGAACCCGCTTCTCCTGCATTGGCAGGCAGATCTTTACCACTGAGCCACCTGGGAAGCCCAGTTAATCCATAACTCCTAATTATTTCCAATTGGGAAAGCTTTAACCTCCCTTTGCCAGTAATCCTAGGTGAGTGACTCCGGGTAATGAGCCCCCTATTGGAGAAACATGGACTGAATGTCCCGGCACAGGGTTTGAGGTCCAGTGTCTTTGTAAAGAAAGGCAACTCCTACAGCACCCTGATCGGAGGAGATCAAAGAGTGTGGGAAGATGAACCAAGTAGGATGCCTGTTAATGTATGAGCATGAATTTGGGTGGAAAATTTGGAATTTCAAGATAAGTGCATCACGGTTACATTCCTAGAGGATATGAGATACAAAAAAAAAAAAAGCTCTACAGGCCTTGTGACGCCTGACTCTCTGCTCTAGGCAGTTCTCTCTGTTATAGAGCCCTGTCCTCAGTGTCTCAGCTGTAAGCCGTTCCTCCCCGCCTCGGCCTCCCCAGCTCCAGGACGGCCCCCTCCCCACCCTGACTCCCGCCCTGCTGCCTGTCAGGGGAAGGCAAGGTGCGTAGGGGCTGCAGGCTTCCCTCCAGGGCCGCCTGCCCTGAATGCGTAGCCTCACAAATGCCACCGTCATCTGGCTCGGAGACACCAGGGCGCAAGTCCTCAGGAGCCTGAGCTCCCGGTTTTGCCGCCTGCACACGGTGAGGAAACACAGCTTAAAGGTGGAGGTTGCCTGGCTCTCCCAGGCAGCCGGCGCGGAGGGGTGCATCCAGAGCGGGGCTGCGCCCCTGCCCCATGACAGCAGGAGAAGCAAGTGAAGGTTCGAGGCGCCCATCTATGCTGTCCCCTCCAGCCTGCCCGCCTCTTGGTCTTCCATCCCACCCCTCGCAGGCCTGGACCCTGACTTCTGTCTGCTTCACGGCTTCCCCTGGGCATGAACTGGGCACTATCCTGGGTGGTCACGCCCCACAGCCCCCACCCTCCACCCTGTGATCACAGGAACATCAGAAGGCACTGCTCTGGGACCCTCTCTCTTCTCATTCTTTTGAGCCTTTTTATAAATTGCCATGTGAAAGTGAAGTCACTTAGTTGTATCCAACTCTTTGTGACCCATGGACTGTAGCCTACGAGGTTCCTCCATCCATGGAATTTTCCAGGCAAGAGTGCTGGAGTAGGCTGCGATTCCCCACATGTAAATTGCCATGTACATCTTTTAAAAAGTGGAACAAAGTCCCTCAACTGGCTGAGTCTGTCCCTCTCCGTCACAGCCCTGAGCCAGCTGGCACCTTCCTGGCCCCGTCTCTCCTTCCTCCTCTCCAGGCCATGACCTCACTTCCTGCTGCCAGGTGCAGCCAGGTGTGGCCAGCATGTGACCTGGCTGGCCTTGCTCGGTGACACGGCCTCACCCACTCTGCTCAGCTCTGGTGCTCCTTGAGAAGCACCCCCAGGGCTCCCCTGGGACCAAATTCACAAAACAAGTTTCGCTTTCAGGTCCAGTGGCTGCTCAGAAATGATTTATTCTTCACAGCACACTCCTTTCTCAGGAAGAAATGAATCTTCCCGTCTCCTCTCCGGCCCTGTTTGCTGCCAGTCCTCGAGCTGTCGGCCCCTGGCCCGGCCTTGACAGATGAGTCTCGCTGCACCAGGGTCTTTGCAATTCCAGGCACAATCTGCCCTCTTGCAGATGGTCCTCTTGTGAACGCCCCTCTTCCAGCTTACCCTGCTGCATCCTGAGACCAGTGGAGCTAAGCATAGGACAGGACGGGCCCCAGGTAGGCGACACTGGCAGATACCTGCAATCTCAGCATCGTCCCCTGTGAGGAGGACCCATAGCCCCAACAGCTGACCCCAGAGGCTTGGCCACTGGCTAGCAATGGACCATTAATCAGTACCTTCACTGTGAGTGCCTGAGTTTTATGAATTAATAGCTTCTCATAGCTATGCAGCATTCTACACTGTAGAGAATATGACCATATATTTAAAACACTTAAGCGAACCCATGGAATGTAGGGTAGATATTCACACCCACCCCTCTTGTTTCAGAGGGAACCCAAGGGACTCTGCCCATATCGCTCAGAGACAGTTCAGCTGAAGCAGTCAGGGAACTGATGGCGGGACACCACTGTCTGTTCAGCTGCTACTCCAGAACCCATCACAGGAGAAGCAGTTTAAATGCCTGGTTGTTCTTTCCAAATGGGGTTGTGTTTCTGTTGCTTTCTTGGAAGAGAGTCTTGTCTGAAGGAAGGAAGAAGATCAGAAGGAAGGAGGCATAGGAATAACCCAGAGGTGCCACCAAGGACACCGAGAGGGAGAACACAGAATCACAGACCGCCCCCACCACCATCCTGGCCCCTACCCCTGCCCCCTCAGTGGGCAGCTTGGTCCCGCGTGCTCTTGCCTCTCTGCTATGTTACTGCAGCTGGGACTTTTCGCGCTTCATCACCACGCCTGAAGACACCCTGCACTCAAGGCTCTCTGCTGGGGGCACTGTCACTGGGGTGTATTTGAATACGTGAGGACATGTTTGGTTCTCAGGATGACTGGGGGGTCTAATGGCATCCAGAGGAAGGCAGAGCCTGAAACCCTGCACATCAGCACTGTGGCGGGGAGTTCCGGCGGCCACCCCCCACCCCCCAACCCCCCGCACGGTGTCACTACCTGTGGATCACATTTAGGAGGCCCTGCTGTCGGTCCCTGGAATCGCTGAGAACCTGGAGGACCGCGCTTCTCTGCTTCTTCTCTGTGTCTGCCTGCTCATCCTTCCTTCCAGATGTTTTTCTTCTTAGGTGCAGTGTCCCCTTCCTTTTGAAATGACTCCACCATAGGAAACCTCTCCCTGATACATGAACAAAGGCTTCCTCCTTTAAATTCTTCCGTGTGTGTGTGCTTGCTCAGTCGTGTCCGACTCTTTGCGACCCCAGGGACTATAGCCCTCCAGGTTCCTCCGTCCATGGGATTCTCCAGGCAAGAGTACTGGAGTGGGGTGCCATTTCTTTCTCCAGGGGATCTTCCTGACCCAGGGATCAAACCTGTGTCTACTGCATTGCAGGCAGATTCTTTACCACCAAGTCACCGGGGAAGCCCAAGTTCCACTCTAGTGTGTATTTATTCTTCAGAATATCCTCTGGGCCCCCTCGGGCACTTGACGACAGAACTATCCTGTCTAAGCCTCAGGGATTGTTCTTCGGAGTCAGAGCTGTCTCCCCAGGTTTCAGCCCTGGAGGCAAGGCCAGTCTCCATTCTGCCAGGTGCAGGGCCAAGTGCTGTTCTTATGCACAAATAACACTACAGTCGCAGGGGCCCTCATCAGAATCATGAGTTTTGGTAAGCGGAATATCCTAGGCTTTCCAAACACTTCGTTTTCATAACAAATTGAATAATGCAAGAGACATGGAGCTCTCAGTTCGGAAGCTCTGTTTGGGGACGTTCTTCCTGATGACTGGGAGGAGCCTTCTTTGATGTTCTGCAAGACGGAGTGTCAGGCCAGGTGTGTGTGCCACCCAGCAGAGGGCACCTCAGCCCGTGTATATGTCACACTGGGAGTGCATATGAAGTTGAAGTTCTCTGAGTTCCTGGGGGGAAAAAAGTCTGGTTTGTAAGAAAAAAATGAAACACCAGAAAAAATTGAAAACAGGCTCTGAGAGAAACCAAATGACCCCTAGAGAATATCATTATAGAAAGTCAAGTGCTAATGAATCAGGATCTTGGGATTCCATGAATGTTCCCCAACATGGAACATCTGAGAAATAGATTTACAGGGAAATAAATGGCAAACTAAGCATTCTGCTAAATAAAGAAAATGTGCTAACATATATGCGTGTGTGGGCATGCAGGCGAGTTTGTCTCAATAACTTACGAATGTATGAGCTTACTATCTGGGGTCTGTGTATGCCCAGGAGCATCGATGTGAATAAAAAGAAAATGATATTGTTCTGGGGATGTCTTTGGAGTTTTATGCATCTGTTTTGAGAAATATTGAAGAAAAATTTGGGCAGTTCATCCAATAAACATTTCTGTGGTTGATGGGGACAATGTATATCATCTCTGGAGACCAGACTGTTGAAAAGTAAAATTTCAGTTACTTTATAGGCTTTGTGAAATATAATCTCCTCTTTTTGTTCAGAAAACCATTAGCACTGTGTGTGTGCACACAGCCTAGAATCAGGGTTTCTCTGGAACTGAAGCAGACAGTTTACCAGCCAGTGTAGAGGGAGCTACCTGGGGGAGGACACAAGAACGGGGTGGAGAGTGTGACCTTCAGTGGAATCCAGAACCAACACTCCTAAGGTCAAGAGGGTTGCGAGTGTCTCAAGAATCCGCAAGCTATTTGAAGGAATGTCAAGTTTCTCAGTGCACAGACCATCCAGATTTACTTAAAGGACAAGTCGATTTTAAGAAGCTGCAAAACTTGAGGACAGCCAAGATTCTGACATGCGATGAAATTTGTTTGGCACCTATGTTATTCTGAGCTACTAAAGTTAGCTGCACTTTTTAGTGTACATTTCTGCAAGTTTTAACATATGCTCGGCTTCGTGTACCCACCACCACCACCAGAACTGGACATAATACATGGCATGAATCATCTTGCCCTTTTGTAATCAAGCTCTTACCCTTCTCCCAACCTCTGCTGCTCAGATGACATGAATTCCGTTCATCTGTTTTCAAGTTCACCGACTCTTGACTCTGTTATTTTCATTCCACTGTTGAGCTTATCCAGCGAATATCTGAAATTCAGTTCTAAATATTTTCATTTTTTTATTGTTTGTGGCTTCTGGGTCTCTGTGGAAATTCTCTATTTTCACATTCCTTTTGAGAGTGCTACCTTTTATTTCATGGGACACAGCTATGCTAGCTGCTTTAAAGTCTTTGATCATTGTAACATCTAGGTCTTCTCTGAGTGGGTTTCTGTTAACGGTCTTTTCCCTAGTGAATTGTTTAGCTTTTCCTTCTTCTTTCTGTGAGTATTAATGGATTGTATCCTGCCCATTTTGAATATTATGTTAGTAGACTCTCAATCTGGTTAAAATCCTTTGAGAATACACTGGGAGGTAGAATCGACCCAGTTTTAGCAGCCAGCTAGGCCAAAATCACTGCAGATGGTGACTGCAGCCATGAAATTAAAAGACGCTTACTCCTTGGAAGAAAAGTTATGACCAACCTAGATAGCATATTCAAAAGCAGAGACATTACTTTTCCACAAAGGTCTGTCTAGTCAAAGCTATGGTTTTTCCAGTGGTCACGTATGGATGTGAGAGTTGGTCTGTAAAGAAAGCTGAGTGCCGAAGAATTGATGCTTTTGAACTGTGGTGTTGGAGAAGACTCTTGAGAGTCCCTTGGACTGCAAGGAGATCCAACCAGTCCATTCTGAAGGAGATCAGCCCTGGGATTTCTTTGGAGGGAATGATGCTGAAACTGAAACTCCAGTACTATGGCCACCTCATGCGAAGTGTTGACTCATTGGAAAAGACTCTGATGCTGGGAGGGGTTGGAGGCAGGAGGAGAAGGGGATGACAGAGGATGAGATGGCTGGATGGCATCACTGACTCAATGGATGTGAGTCTGAGTAAACTCCGGGAGTTAGTGATGGACAGGGAGGCCTGGTGTGCTGCGATTCATGGGGTCAAAAAGAGTCGGACACAACTGAGCGACTGAACTGAACTGAACTGAGAGTGGTTAGGCTCACAATACAGTCCTGGCCCTCCTGCCCCTATGGCTCCAATGTTAGCTCTGATTTCAAAGTGTTGGTGGTGCCAGAAGATTGTTCTGCATTGGCCAGCCAGGACCCTGAGTGGAGGCATGAACCATAGTTTAGTTCTCAAAGCCCTTGGTGTACTGTCCTGGGTGAGGTCCACACATGGTCAACGGTGAGCCTGAGATTGCTCACAAGCTTCATGTGAGCTCCCTTCTCTCTGAGATTTCCCCCCACAGGCTGGCTCCCTGGGTCCCTCTTCCTTGCCTGCAGCTTAGAAAGCAGAAGCTTTAGCTCCCGTGAATGTATCTCACTTCCTGTGACTGCAAGTCAAACTGCAGGGCAAAGCAGGAAAAGAGAAGATAACTAAAATTCTTTCTGTTCTTCTGAACCCAGTTCCCTTAGTATTCCCTTAGTACCCCAGGTTAAACTCCGGGAGTTAGTGATGGACAGGGAGGCCTGGTGTGCTGCGATTCATGGGGTCAAAAAGAGTCGGACACAACTGAGCGACTGAACTGAACTGAACTGAGAGTGGTTAGGCTCACAATACAGTCCTGGCCCTCCTGCCCCTATGGCTCCAATGTTAGCTCTGATTTCAAAGTGTTGGTGGTGCCAGAAGATTGTTCTGCATTGGCCAGCCAGGACCCTGAGTGGAGGCATGAACCATAGTTTAGTTCTCAAAGCCCTTGGTGTACTGTCCTGGGTGAGGTCCACACATGGTCAACGGTGAGCCTGAGATTGCTCACAAGCTTCATGTGAGCTCCCTTCTCTCTGAGATTTCCCCCCACAGGCTGGCTCCCTGGGTCCCTCTTCCTTGCCTGCAGCTTAGAAAGCAGAAGCTTTAGCTCCCGTGAATGTATCTCACTTCCTGTGACTGCAAGTCAAACTGCAGGGCAAAGCAGGAAAAGAGAAGATAACTAAAATTCTTTCTGTTCTTCTGAACCCAGTTCCCTTAGTATTCCCTTAGTACCCCAGGTCACAAAGAAGGTCTTGCTTGTTTTGCTGTTTTGTCTTCAATTTTAGGTGGCCTCTGAGGTTGCTACCATTGCCCCTGGACTTTAGCTTCAGGAATGAGGTTTACCACAGGGCAAGGAGAGGGGAAAAAAGAACAAAACCAGTAACAAAAACAAAAAGTAATGTCTCTCCATCTTGAAAGTTTTCCCTTTCCTTTCCTCAGACCAAAAAGCGAGGGTTTATCATGATGTTTTTTTCCGTTAGCATCCTTTACGCAGTTTTATATTCTGGCTGCTCTGAGTCAAGCCAAGAAAGAGGAAGAAAAATACCAAGAAATTTACCACCATGGTGTTCTTCATACAAGTTTAGATTCTCCCCTTCATCTACCTTCTATTCTTTACTTTTCAGAGTCCTCAAGTTTTTTTAAATGTTTCTTGTCTAGTTGTAATAAGCAGGAGAAATCAGGTGAAGTGTGTTTGTATGTGTGTATGCTGATCGCTTCTGTTGTGTCTGATTCTTTGTGACCCCATGGACTGTAGCCCATCAGGCTCCTCAGTCCATAGGATTCTCCAGGCAAGAATACTAAAGTAGGTTGCCATGCCTTCCTCCAGGGAATCTTCCCAATCCAGGTCTCAAATCCAGTTTGATATAATTCGAGTCTCTTAAGTCTCCTGCATTGACAAGCTGATTCTTTACCTCTAGCGCCACCTGGGAAGCCCCAGATAAACCATGTTTACTATGGAGTAAACTATGTTTACTCCATCTTAACTGGAACTATGAATGCTGTAATCAGAACTGATGATACTGACAATAACTAATTAAATCAGTCCAGCTTTTTATTATCACCATGCTTGTGTAACTTTAAATGATATCTATGAACAGACATCCCCCACCACCCTGCCTTTGATAAATCATCAATGTAGGAAAATGGAAGCTGGGAATAATAGGAAATGGGGCTACAGAATTGGGTATGTATTCATACCTCTTAAATTATAGGGGAGGCACAGGGTTTAAAAAGATGCAGTCCAGAATTTCCATGGCAGAGCAAGGATATGAAAAAAGAATCAAATACACCTGTAGCCTTCAGTGGACAGGACCAGTCTGTAGGGGAATCCACTCCCCCAGATCCAGGATGTCAGTGGTGGGAGGCCAATCTCCAAGAAGAGCGGAGGATGTCAGGGATTGTGCTAAGCAGGTCCAGTGAGAAGACGAAAGGGTCTGAAAGAGTGTGGAGGTGAGGCAGAGGAAGCAGTTTAGGAAACAGCATGGCCTGGGAACAACAGGGAACAGGAGGCAACTGGAGAGGTCAGACACGTCCATCAGGAGACAAGCGCGTCAGGGGCCAGGGGACTGCAGCTCACCGCCAAGACCCAGCTACCTACTGTTTTTTGTGTGCCCTGCAAGAATGTCTTCTTATGTTTTTAAATGGTTGAACGTCCATCAAAAGGAGAGAAATCATTTGTGACACAGTCAGATGATGTGACATGAAAATGTTGTGCAAAATCCACGTTGCTGGGTCCTCTCCTTCTGGCTCTTTCTCATGGCTGCTTTTGAGTGACAGTGCCAGAGTTCAGAGGTCACTGCAGAGGCAGTATGGCCTCAAATATTTGGGAGGTCTCAAATATTTGCCGCATGGTCAAAAGTGTGTTGACCCTGTTCTAGAGGCTCGGTAATGAGGGCCTCACAGAGAAGGGAGGTTCCTTGGGCTGATGCTGGGGTCTTCAAGGCATCACAGAACACTCAAGTGAGGTCTGGGAGTCAGCTGTACCCACAGGCTTCACACAGACCTGGCTATGGCCAAGTCCTCCCACGGGGCTGACAGTGGCTTTGAGCTTTGATGAGAACAGAGCAGTTGTGGGAGCGAGCTTCTGATTTACCTGAACTGCTGAGTAACTGTCTCCAACAGACACCTTTGGTTCTCCTTGCTTTCTCTGTTTAACGTGTCATTTTATCATCTGCTTATGCTCTGTCTCTCTCTACCCCCTTTCTTCACCAGTTGCTGATTTCACTGGTTGATCCACGAGCTCCCTTCCACCCCTCCCCTGCACCATGGAAGGTGCCAGCAGTCAGGTCGCAGATGTGGTCCGCTGAAGAAGAGAATTTGAACAGAAATAAAGAATAACTTGTTGTCCCTCAGTTACAGTTGTTAGATTTTTCACTTCAAGGACCAATGTCATCAAACAAAAGCATTCCTCTATCCCAGGTCTTGGGGTTGTGGGTAAGGAAAAGAGTGACTAGCTTGGAAGGAAACCAGAGGGGTAGGAGTTAACGCCATCCAAGCACAGCAGCTGAGGAGAGGCAGAGAGGGAAAGCACTCAGCGCCCTCAGGGCAGGCAGAGCACAGGGCTCCAGAGAAGGAAGGGGCTGGGGAGGCCACGTGCATCTCTATGCACTGTAGGTGTCAACCCCCGTGAAGCAAGCGCCGAGGTTTCTTAGGGAGGTTTTGATGCGCCAGCATGGTTTTGCCTTATTAGGTCAAGGTCAAGTTCAAGTCCTTGCTTGCGTCCACATCCCGGTTGCCAGCTCCCATTCCTTGCCTGAGCTCTTATCATAGCGCCCGTTCGTGTTTCTGCTGTGGAGGCTGCCGGTGTCTCTGCAGAGGCCCGTTTTGTGTGGACGGCAGCACTTTTTCCCTGCCTGCCCATCCCAGGAAGGTAGAAAGCCTAATCACGTTCCATGCAATCATTCCAGTGCTAATTGCATATAGACAGAGCTGAATCACCAAGCTGATTCCACTCGGGAAAAAATGCAACCCAATTGATGATGCCTTAAGAAGACTCTCTGAGACACTTCTGATTAGACACTTCTGAAACCCGCTGCATCCTAACTCATTCGGAGGAAGCAGGGGCTTTAGCTACAAGAGCTTTTAATGAGGGGTATTTGCGGAGATGGACAAACCAAGCTCTTTTCTTATTCACTCCAGGTCTAGCTTGATGAAGGCTTTTTAGTTCCCCCTTAGGAAATGTGCAATAAAATTATTTAACCTTAGGAGATTAGGACACATAAAGGACACTCTTTATGTGTCCAGTTCTGTATCAAAAGAAATAATAAACTTAAAAGATATCTGCTGGTTTCTTAAAAGTCACCAAAGAAGGTTTGAATAGTTCATTACAAGAGCCAGACTAGTCACCAGAATTATAGTCAGCCATTTCATTCATTCAGTCTTGACCATATAATCATTTGGTGACTTCTGTGTGTTCAATGCTGCTATACATATTGGAGCTAAAGATAAATAAAATACCCTTCTGTCTTATAGATTTGAGTGGGGTAAACACATGCAGTTACGTAACAATGCTCTGTGATTGGTGCAACACTGGAAGCAAATAAATGAATAAATAAATAAACTGTAGAGAGGAGGTAAGGAATTTTGATCGCAAGAAAGGGTTCCCAGAGGAGTGATATCTAAGATGGCTTTGAAGGCAAAAAGGGAGAGGATGCAAACACAGATAAACAGCTCTGTTTGTAGGAACTTCATGGTGCGCTTAGTGGGTGGGAGGAGAAAGGAGCTGGGAACAGAAGACTCTAAAGACACGGATGAGAGCCAGCTCAGAAAGAGGAGTGAGCAGGCCAAGATGTTAAGGATGGGGGAGGTGAGTTTTGTGTTGTGTTGTGTTGCGATCATTTGAGGATCAATACTAAATATAATAACCTGGAGGAAAGGGGGACAGTGGAGATGGGATTATGGTAATCCAGAGTAGGTAACCGGGATGGAATTAACACAGTTAACAGTATGAGAGAAAAAAGAAAGTGGATTTGTTGATGGGAGGGAAGGAATGAGTGAAAAAGTAGGAATCACATGTGACTCTATTTTATCCTGGGAGAATGGGGAGGAAGCCCCACCACCAGCAGAGATTAGCAGACGCAGGGCAGGTTTGAGGGGTGAGATGATGGTTCAGCCCGGGGTGTCTGGGAGACACATGAGGGGCGTTTCCCTGGCAGTTCCAGAAACAAAAGTCAGCAGATCGTCCTGGGATGCTGACATGGACATGGAAATCGGGAGTAGAGCTGGTCGTTTAAACTGTAGACATGGGATTCAGAGTATACATTGACCAAGGGGAGGAGATAGAGGAGAGCTGAGGGGTGAGGGGGACTTTAAAGATGCCATCAAATTGCCAAATTGCTTCTAGAATCTGTTCCTTCTGACTCTTTTAGATCCTCCTTCTGTGAAGGATCTAAAAAGAATTTGCTCAAATTCTCTCATACAATTCTCAGACCCAACCTAGGAAGGAGGAATAAAAGCATTTCCACGTGTCACTAACAAGGGAACTGGGGCTCAGCAGTTTACTCAAGGCTGCGTAATTCCTGAGAGAAAGAGCTATAATGAGGGCTCAGAAGCACCGAGTTTGTTCTGACAAATCAGGGTTGTCTTGTTTTCTTACATTGTGCTCCAGCAGCACGCAGGTGTGTGCGCCTATGTTCAGATTTTGTGTGAGGTGAAGCGAGATGGAAGGAAACCTTAGCAGTGGAACTGATGAAAGAGTGAATGAGCTCCTCTTTTTCCTGCACCTCTCTTCACTTCTGCGTGATGGGATCGAAGGCCCACCTGTGTGTGGAGCTCCACTCGGAGCTGAGGAGGGAGGCGGCCCAGACAGCCAGGCAGGGTCGTGCACTCATCTCAGCCAGTGTGATTCAGTAGCAGGTAGATTTGGTGGTGGGGTAGATTTTGAGAACTATTTGCAAAGATTATTATGTTATGTTAAATATGTTCAAAAGTGATAGTGAAAGTGCCTCGGTCGTGTCCAACTCTTTGCGACCCCATGGACCACATAGTCCGTAGAATTTTTCAGGCCAGAATACTGGAATGGATAGCCATTCCCTCCTCCAGGGGATCTTCCCAACCCAGAGATTGAACCTAGGTCTCCCACACTGCAGGCTGATTCTTTACCAGCTGAGCCACCAGGGAAGCCCAAGAATACTGGAGTGGATAGCCTACCCCTTCTCCAACGGATCTCCCTGACCCAGGAATTGACTCGGAGTCTCCTGCATTGCAGGCGGATTCTTTACCAGCTGGGCTACAAGGGAAGCCCTAAATATGTTCAGAGGCTACAATCAAGTCTAAGATAAACAAAGATGTTCACCATGCCTCCCTTTCTCACTGGACCAGAATAATCCTACATCCTCAGGCTTCCTCTTACCCTTGTGGGTGGCCTGTGTCCCCGTCTCCTCCGTGGGCCAACCGGAAGTGCAGGCTGCATTTCCAGCTCCAGCACTGATGACACCTGCCGCTGTCTCTCAGGATCCGATCTGAATTTATTCGTTAGATTATTTTAACTATAGATCTGATCGCACCTCGGGCTTTCTTCTCTCTCCCTTCCCCCAGGCGGGCATGTTTTCCCGCCTGTTTGCTCCCTCCATGTCCAGGAGGCCTCTTGTTGGCCTCCAGTGGTCGTGGGTCTCGGGGAAAGAACAGAACCCCACCCACTACACTTCGTTCCTCCTAAGTCTGGGTGGGAGGAGAACTCCTCTTGTTTAGTGAACAAAGCACTGCTCGGATCTGCATGCCTATTCTTCAAAAGGATGATTTATAAGTTACTTCACTTTCCATCCTCTACAAAATATTTAACATATACACACGGCTGTGCTTTACTCCTAGAGTTACTCCTTTTCGATCATCAGTTATATTTTAAGGAGTGTTCTCATTTTTCTTTGTAAGACTGGGGGTTGTTAGAGACTTGGTTCCTTGCAGTCACTGTTTGATGAACCACTGTTTGATGGACCATAGAGGGGGCAATATGAATCTTTCTGGGTCCTGTGCACCTTTTAGACCCCTTTTCAGAAAGAAATAGAATCTCTTGTTAAAACACACATGTACAGAGGCATACATGCATGATGTCATTTCCTTAGCTTCAGAAACCCCTAGGGTTGGAGTTCTAGTTAGATAAAAAATCCTGCTCTTAATCCAGAAACCATCTTCATGGCTAAAGCACAGACAGCCCTGCTTTCCCAAGGCAACTCAGGAAGAGGTGGCTACAGTGACCCCCTGCAAGTGGACTTCTGACCATTTGTGTGCATAATAGAGCCCGAAACCTTAACCCATTAAGAATCTTTAAAAAAAAATCTACTAAATTAATCTGGACAAGGATTTTAAAGCAACTTCAAATTCTGCAGCCCTCATTCCTGGCTTATATCTCTAGGGATTTAGAAAAAGAGAAAGCAAACAGCCGACGTTCGAGGTAATATGACACTGCGGAGTTCTATATTTATCCCCTATCAATGTCTTTCAGATCAAATTGGCTGAGTTTACAAATCAAAAGCTGATTCCTTCATTTATTTTTTTAATTTTTTTTTTTTTAGCAGCCATCAGCTGCACCATTGCAAACATCCAGGTTCCAGACATCAAGCTGCAAACTCTAAATCTCCAGCTGTGTGTTTTCTGACTTTGAAACCATCCCCCATAATAGAGGGTCTGCATGCAAACCTGAGCTAGGGGTCCTCGTGAAAAGGCAGGCAGCAGAGGGACACACAACCCCAAGAGGCCAGCCAGCTGCTGGAGCTGGGTCTGCAAAAACAGCTTGTTGTTAAGGGAAGGGATGGGCCCTGGAGATACATGGGACCTGGTGTGGTGGAGGGCAAAGGGGCCTCTTTCATATAATTGTGTTTTGATTTTAGCTCCTCAATATAAATGTAAGATGATTTCCAGAAAGTGTCACACTTTAAAAATTAAGGGAATTCTCTTTTCTTTTTATATATCCATAAAATATATTTCCTGTATGCATATTCACATGTTTTCACAAGCCTACATTTGGTTTCAACTGTCACATGAGTTCTTAATATATGTCAGGATCTATGCAAGTGTTTTGCTGTTTCCTTTATCGATAGATAGGTAGGTATGCAGATAGATTGATAGATATACAGATAGATAGATATAGATATATAGATGATAGATATGGTGTTAGATGGATGATACATAGATAAGTAGATAGATTGATAGGTTGAGAGATAGTCAAGGCAATTTACAGTTGAATCAGTTTATATAAATTTAATTGGGTTTCTAATTGCTGCTTTATGATGGAATCAGTTTAATAGGTTAATGTGAAGGTTTGGGGGACTCCATCATCTGTGTGGGGATGCTGTGGGAAATGATGAGGTGTTTCCCAGGTTTAAGAGAGCTCCACCTGCAGTAGTGACAACTCTGAGCCTGGCAGGCAGGCATGGGTGGGGATTGCGGCTCCTTCTCCCCAGTAACCAATGCGGATGCATTTAGGGAGGGTTCCTGTCCTGTAATGGGGCCCAGAGACTCAGGAAAACTCATCCCACTTCACTCCCCAGCACTGGCCCCTGAGTTTGATGCATAACATTCTCATCGACGGTTTGAAGCTGTACCTCAGTGCAAGAGCAGGAAAAATCCAGAACTTTTCTCCAAAGAGATATTTGACATTCACTGATTCATAGAGAGATTGTTAGACTCTCCAATCTACCAGCCAAGCTATCTGCATCCAAAGAAAAAGTCAAGAAAAATACATTCGTGTGTGTGTGTGTGTGTGTGTGTGTGTGTGAGCGCGCGCGCGCGTGCGTACACACGCATACACATGCTCAGTCATGTTTGACTCTTTGTGACCCCAAGGACTGAGCCACGCCAGGCTCCTCTGTCCATGGGATTTTCCAGGCAAGAGCACTGGAGTGGGTTGCATTTCCTCCTCCGGGGGATCTCCCAACCCAGGAAGACTGAACCCATGTGTCCTGTATTAGCAGGCAGGTTCTTTACCACTGAGCCACCTGGGAAGCCTCTAATGTGTGTGTGTGTGTGTGTGTGTGTGTGTGTGTGTATGCCCCCACCACCCATGTTGGGGGGGGGGCGGTGGGCAGCGCTTCCCAGGTGGCTATGTTGGTAATCTCCAACATGATAATTGCCAGTTCAGGAGATGTAAGAGATATGAGTTTGATCCCTAGGTTGGGAAAATGACCTGGAGAAGGAAATGGCAATCCACCCCAATATTCTTGCCTGGAGAATGCCATGGACAGAGGAGCCTGGCGGGCTACAGTTCATAGGGTGGCAAAGAGTAGAATATGCCTGAAGCAACTTAGCATGCACCTATGTGTATACATGTGTGTTCTTGTATTCTTAGCTGTGAAGTTAGAGACATTTCTCCAGCCCCCGGTTGGTCTCACATGGGCTATACAGCTGCACCTCCCTTCTTAGAAGAAAGGATCCCCAGGAATTGTAACTTTTGTAAATAAATCAATCAAGACTTTGGTTTTCTAAGTAAAAATCTCCTAATTTAAGAGAACAAGAGTAGAACTTTCTAGTCCCAGGATCTGTGGTGAATCGTTTGTAAAGTTATTATGATTCAGTTCCCCTGGAAAAGCAGAGATCTGATTATTCTTTCATTTTCACATTGAGATGCTCCTGTATCAAGGATCTGGAGTACTACAATATGCTCATATCAGTTGTGGGTCAGTAAGGGTAATCGTGAGAGCTGCTGGTTGGTCAGAGTTTACCGTGTGCTGAGTACTCTACTATACTTACTGAATACTCACAACCACCCTATACCTTGGTGTCGTTTGCTCATTTTAAAGAAGAAGAGGAATCAGAAGAATGGAGAGTGAGCCATCAGCTAAAATGACCTCAGGGGCCAATGTGCAAGCATGGGAACTCACCCCTGCCCACAGTGTGGCGGAGGCCAGTGGGGCTAAGAGCTGAGATCATGGTTCAACCATTTTGCTCCAGCTGATACCAGTCCCTCAGAAGCTCTCCTGTGTCGATTACTCAGCATTAAAAAAACATTGTATTAATATTTATTAATGACTTTTGACACTGGTTATGTCGCCCTGTCACAGCAGATGTGGCTTTTGTTTGGAGCTCAGGAGCCCCCAGCCTGATCCCACAGCCCCAGGATTCCCCCAGCGCCAAGTTAAGATGGCCCTGTTGGCCCATCTCCATGCCTAGAGACCCCAGTTTTACCTCTTTGTTAGTTCTCGGAGGCCCCCTCCATGCAGCACCCCCACTGCTGCCTTTTCAGGCTGAGGTAGAGTGAGGGTCTGCTATAAGGGTTTTTGTCTGAAGCCTAGGAGCCCCAAGCTGCTCTGAGTTCTCAGCAGGAGTGGCAGGGGGGATGAGGAGGCTTCCTTGCTGCATTGGCAGCTGCTGACTGGATCTCACAGCAGCCTCGCCCACCTCTAATGTCTTCCCTGAACACATCTTCTCTAGTTCCGCCCTCTCCATTTCCTCCCTCAGACCTCAAACAAGTCCTCTGGCTTTCAAGGGCTGCTATTGAGGATACTAACCATGCTTCTATCACCACGTGTTTGTGGACCAGACCTCCTGGCACCTGAGCAAAACCATGGCTTCCTCCATCAAAGCACAAAACTTCCAGTGCTGCTCAGCTCAAAATCAAGACACCTTGGAGGGACACCCTCTTACCTGCCCTGTAAAGAGCTCTCCCCAAAGCCCAGTTGGCATCGAACAGGAACTTCCCAATGCAAATCAAAAGGGAGGAGGGAACCAGAGTCTAGAGGACTAGTTTAGGACTAGACAAATCTTCCCAGGTGGGCTTTCCCTGGTGGCTCAGCTGGTAAAGAATCTGCCTGCAATGCAGGAGACCTGAGATCAACCCCTGGGTTGGGAAGATCCCCTTGAGGAGGGAACGGCTACCCACTCCAGTATTCTGGCCTGGAGAATTCTAGGTACTGTGTAGTCCATGGAGTCACAAAGAGTCGGACATGATTGAATGGCATTCACTTTCACACAAATCTGAAGATGAATCTAGGACTAGACAAGTCTAGGACTAGAATAGTCACAGAATTTGAGATAATTTTTTAAAAGATTCCAAATTTAGAATTCTAGAATTCCATGCTCTTTTTTTCTCTTAGTTTCTGAGGTCCAGTGATTTTTCATTTCAACTCATATTTATGTCATAAAAATATTAAGCAAGGAGACAGCTGTGCCTTCTTCTCCTCCCCAATAGCTGCAGCTGTTCTCCTTGACAAGTGTTTCTCGGGTGAGATAAAAATGATAACCATGGCTATTATTATTTTCACTTATACAGATTTCAAAGCTCAATCTATGAACTCAGAAACTTGAGGTTTCTTTTCCAAAGGAATATTACTTACACAGGGCAGTATTCATCCTTCTGTGGATTATAAACTTCTGAGCTTAAGTCCTCCGAAGAGTACAAAACTTCTTTGGGGCTTCAGGAAATGAAATGCAACCTGCTTCCTTTCCCTACTTGGATTGTCAGAGTCCACTTAATGAAATAGTTCTGTTCCTGAAAAGTTGGTTGCAAAACAAATTCTGTTAGATAAATCATATTTCCTCATTGATCTCCATTTTTAAATTAAGGATGCATCCCCCAAGGAAATAATCAGCCACAAGATTAAATATAAATTATACTAAACACTCGATAAAACTTTTAAAATCACATATTTAAAGGCTATTGTTAGAACACTAGTGGTGATGATATTTTTTAAAGTCAGGAAATACAATGATTTTGCCAGGAACAATTGCCAAAGGTGGTGCTGTTTGGGAACAGAGTGAATGGATAAGGACCATATGATACATATATCAGTTCAGTTCAGTCATTCAGTCGTGTCTGACTCTTTGTGACCCCATGAATCGCAGCACGCCAGGCATTCCTGTCCATCACCAACTCCTGGAGTTCACTCAGACTCACGTCCATTAAGTCAGTGACGCGATTCAGCCATCTCATCCTCGATCGTCCCCTTCTCCTCCTGCCCCCAATCCCTCCCAGCATCAAAGTCTTTTCCAATGAGTCAACCTTCGTATGAGGTAGCCAAAGTACTGGAGCTTCAGCTTCAGCATCATTCCTTCCAAAGAAATCCCAGGGCCGATCTCCTTCAGAATGGACTGGTTGGATCTCCTTGCAGTCCAAGGGACTCTCAAGAGTCTTCTCCAACACCACAGTTCAAAAGCATCAATTCTTCAGCACTCAGCCTTCTTTACAGTCCAACTCTCACATCCATACATGACTACTGGAAAAACCATAGCCTTGACTAGACGGACCTTAGTCGGCAAAGTAATATCTCTGCTTTTGAATATGCTATCTAGGTTGGTCATAACTTTTCTTCCAAGGAGTAAGCGTCTTTTAATTTCATGGCTGCAATCACCATCTGCAGTGATTTGGGAGCCCAGAAAAATAAAGTCTGACACTGTTTCCACTGTTTCCCTGTCTATTTCCCATGAAGTGATGGGACTGGATGCCATGATCTTCGTTTTCTGAATGTTGAGCTTTAAGCCAACTTTTTCACTCTCCTCTTTCACTTTCATCAAGAGGCTTTTTCATTCCTCTTCACTTTCTGCCATAAGAGTGGTGCATATCTGAGGTTATTGATATTTCTCCCAGCAATCTTGATTCCAGCTTGTGTTTCTTCCAGTCCAGCGTTTCTCATGATGTATTCTGCATATAAGTTAAATAAGCAGGGTGACAATATACAGCCTTGACGTACTCCTTTTCTAGTTTGGAACCATATATACCTTGGAATATTATTCAGCCATAAAAGGAGCAAAATTGAGTCATTTATAGAGATGTGGATGGACCTAGAGCCTGCCATACAGAGTGAAGTAAGTCAGAAATAGAAAAGCAGGTATCGTATATTAATGCATGTAGATGGAAACTAGAAAAAGGGTACAGATGAACCTACTTTTAGGACAGAAATAGAAACGCAAATGTTGAGAACAGATGTATAGACACAGTAGGGGAAGGGGGGGCGGGATGAATCGGGAAAGTAATGTTGCCATACCCACACTACCATGTGTAAAATGAATAGCTAGTGGAAGGCTCTGGGAGCTCAGCACAGGGAGCTCAGCACGGCACTCGGTGACGACCTCAAGGGGTGGGGTGGGAGAAGGGTGGGAGGGAGGCTCCAGAGGGAGGGAATATATGCATGCTTAGAGCTGATTCCTGGGTCAGGAAGACCCCCTGGTGAAGGGATAGGCTATCCATTCCAGTATTCTTGGGCTTCCCTGGTGGCTCACATGGTAAAGAATCCACCACCTGTGATGTGGGAGACCCAGATTTGATCCCTGGGTTGGGAAGGTCCCCTGAAGGAGGGTATGGCAACCCATTCTAGTATTCTTGCCTGGAGAATCCCCATGGATAGAGGAGCCTGGAGATCTACAGTCCATGGGGTCGCAAAGAGTCAGACAGGAGTGAGTGACAAAGCACAGCATAGCTGATTCTCATTGTGTACAGCAGAAACCAACACAACATTATAGAACAATTATTCTCCAATTAATATTAAATTAATAACATAGAAGCAATAAATAAAAAGAAAAAAGAGGTTGACAAACTTCCAATTATGTAAACTACATCCTGAGTGCCTTGAAAGCCAGAAATGCCCAAGACACAGTCCCTGCTGTTAAAGAGCTTCAATTACATGGGAAAATAAAACCAGTGCACAAGGCATAAAACCACCACTGGAAAACACTCTTAGCTGCAGGATTAATAGGTGTGGAGGCCATCCTGTGACCTAGTGTGCTGCCGCTGTCCACATGTGTGATCCTGGACTCGTGTGAGCTTCAATTCCCCACATGAAAAATACAGCGTTGAGTTAAATCCCTAATTCCCAAAGTTGAATATACATGAGTTTTTAAAACTTCTCATCCCAGGAGATCCTGATTCAGTAGCTATGACTGGCAACTAAAATTCTCTATTCAAACAATGATTCTGTGCAATTCTACTGACATCAGCCTCTGTCCTGCCTCCGTGGATCTTTTTGTCTTTTTGTCTTTGTGTTTTCTTTTTGTCTTTCTCCCAATATTTTTATAAGTTCTCCATTCGAGCGACAAGGCACTGATCATTTATAGCCAGAACACGGATGCTATTAAAGGAAAACTGTCCTTGAATCATTAACTCTATAAATTCAGATTTCAGTTAATTTATTTTCTTTTCTGTTTGCTTGTTTAAGTAGTACTGATGGTTACCTCATTTCTGGTGATTCAGAATTTTATTTGTTATCTACATATATATATATATATATATATATATGTATGTTTAGTCTCTAAGTCATCTCTGACTCTTTGCAACCCCATCGACTGTAGCCCATCAGGCTCCTCTGTCCATTGGATTTCCAGGTAAGAATACTGGAGTGGGTTTGCCATTTCCTTCTCCAGGGGATCTTCCTGGACCAGGGATCAAATCTGGGTCCTCTGTATTGGCATGCAGGTTCTTTACCACCGAGCCACCTGGGAAACCCATATATGTGTGTATATATATACTAGCTTTCTCTCTGGTTTTGATATTTTTGCTTCTAATTGAGAAAAAGTACATTAGGAGAAAGGTGAAAAATATGACAATGAAAGCTAAAATGTGTAAAGCATTTTAATCTATACATATTAATTTGCACATACCTTACCCAATTTAATTAGGAAGTGTAGGGACTTCTACTTTATTGATTATGCCAAAGCCTTCGATCACAACAAACTGTGGACAATTCTTCAAAAGATGGGAATACCAGACCACCTTACCTGCTTCCTGAGAAATCTTTATGTAGGTCAGGAAGCAACAATTAGAACTGGACATGGAACAACAGACTGGTTCCAAATTGGGAAAGAAGTATGTCAAGGCTGTATATTGTCACCCTGCTTATTTAACTTACATGAAGAGTACATCATGTGAAATGCCGAGCTGGATAAAACACAAGCTGGAATCAAGATTGCTAGGAGAGATATCAATAACCTCAGATACACAGATGACACCACCTTTATGGCAGAAATTGAATAGGAATTGAAGAGACTCTTGATGAAAGTGAAAGAGGAGAGTGAAAAGCTGGTTTGAAACACAACATTCAAAAAACCAAGATCATGGCATCCAGTCCTGTCACTTATGGCAAATAGATGGGGAAACAATGGAAACAGTGACAGATTTTATTTTCTGGGTCTTGAAAATCACTGAAGATGGTGACTTCAGCCATGAAATTAAAGGACACTTGCTCCTTGAAAGAAAAGCTATGGCCAACCTGGACAGCATATTAAAAAGCAGAGATATTACTTTGCTGACAAAGGTCTGTCTAGTCAAGGCTATATTTTTTCCAGTAGTCATGTATGGATGTGAGAGTTGGACTATAAAGAAAGCTGAGAAGAATTGATGATTTCAAACTGTGGTGTTGGAGAAGACTCTTGAGAGTCCCTTGGACTGCAAGGAGATTCAACCAGTCCATCCTAAAGGAAATCAGTCCTGCATATTCATTGGAAGGACTGATGTTGAAGACAAAACTCCAATACTTTGGCCACCTGATACGAAGAAGTGACTCATTGGAAAACACCCTGATGCTGGGAGGGATTGAAGGCAGGAAGAGAAGGGGAACAACAGAAGATGAGATGGCTGGATGGCATCACTGACTCGATGGACATGAGTCTGAGTGAACTCCGGGAGTTGGTGATGGACAGGGAGGCCTGGCCTGCTGCGATTCATGGGGTTGCAAAGAGTCGGACACGACTGATCGACTGAACTGAACTGAACTGAGGGAAGCCTGGTGTGCTACAGTCCGTGGGGTCGTGAAGAGTCGGACACGACTGAGCAACTGGACTGAACTGGACTGTAGGGACTTGGCTGACCATCCAGTGGATAAGACTTTGCCTTCTGGTGCAGAGTCGTCCAGTGCACGGGGTGTGGGTTCAATCACTGGTCAGGGAGTTAAGATCCCGCATACCTCGAGGCCAAAACACCAAAACATGCAAGGGAAACAATATTGTAACAAATTCAATGACTGTACTTTTCCTCTAATTCTCCATTTGTTCTAGAGAACACAGGTTAGTAAAATTAAGCTTTCTTGGTTTTTGCAGGATGACGTTAGCGTAATTCTCTTCCTCCAGTAAAACAGATGTAGATCAGTAGGAGACATACACTTGCCCAAATCTTAAACTACCCAGCTTCCTTCCCTACATAAAATTGCCTGATATTAATATTGTAAATTTCACATACAGTAGCGCAATGTTCCCACAAAAAAACTCGAGAATTTTTTTTTACTATGATTGCCCTAATATTTACATACTTGCATTTTACCCGATGGCAATATCCCCCTCTTTGACTCAACTTCTCCATTTGCATGTTCCTATAACATGTTCATCGGAGTTTGGTTCCCGTAAGCCTTACTGTGGTCGCACAAGAACCTGTTTGATTGGTAGAATTAAACCAGATGTGTGATCTGTGGTTGGAGAGAACAAGGGACCTGGGAACCCTGTGTCATTTTGTTTCCTTGCTTTGATGGTGCCATCGTAGCCTCCCAGGAGATCTGAGGTCCTACCAGCCACTGTCCTGACACTGGAGCCCAATCCAGAAGCAGCTCACCAGAGCTAATTTATTTCCTAATGCTACAGCACTGTTAATTTATAAATTACACTGGTAATTCGAGCTATTATTAATTTCAGATGGTGTAGGGCAAGCCTAATTAAAATATGACACCAATTGCCACACATATGTACCAAGGACCACCGTTTAAAATTAATGGGAATATTAAGTGTGACACGGGTGTCCGCAATGCTCTGCACAGTAATTACAGCATCTAGCCGGGAAGATCTGACAAATGTAGGCTCACAGTGGGTGCAAACAAACAACGACAATGTAAAAGGAAGCACGAGCTCTTCACTTGAGCCTCTTGTCCTCATTTCCTCCATCTTCCATCAGTTCAAGGTTAGTGCCCTTTCCCCAAAAGATGCTTAGGAAGCAGGGACAGACAGCTAGGGCCACTGTGGCGATTAAGGCCACTGTGCTTACTGTGGGGACCATGAGTCTCTATGGGCTAGTGTTGACCGTCTTCTCAGATTCTGGACTTCGGGGCCCTGCTTGCTACTTCCAGCATGTTCTTGGTTCTTCCTGTGAACTTATTCACACTTGCTTGCCTGCTATGATAAATGCTGTCCGCAGGTAGACAGGCAGGGGAGCTCCTGTACGTGTACACTACAGGTCTCATAGGGCAGAAAGACACCTGAGGGATGCTCAGGTTGGACTAGGTCTGGAAGGTGACAGACTTATCAAGACCCAGGAGTGCCGGCCCCTCTGGGCAGGCAGTGGTCCTTCTGTGTACGAGAGCTGTCGTCTTCTCTGTCATTGTCATCACTCCTGCTGTTACCGGTATAAAAATGGTGATCTCAGCAATGTCACAGAACAAATACAAGCATTGTTTACACGGTGTTATTGTTGTTCAGGCACCCAGTCGTGTCCGACTCTTTGCCACCCCATGAACTGCAGCTCGCCAGGCCTCCCCATCCATCACCAACTCCCGGAGTTTGCCCAAGTTCATGTCCATTGCATCGGTGATGCCATCCCGCCATCTCATACTCTGATGCCCTCTTCTCCTGATTTACATACCACGCACATAATTCTTTGTATGACAATGACATCAATTTCTTTTTATTGTCATATTTACTTTCTGCATCACAGATACAGGCAGCATTATGGAGAGGTTTTATGTCCTGGAAGAAGGACTCTGCCTCTTCCTTCCCCCTCAGAATGGGCCCCCCACACTGTGTTAACATAGCCCTGATCCTCTGAGCCTGGACCTCCAGGAAAATCATAGGATAACTGTGTTGAGCTTTCAAAGAGGGTTTGAAAAGCAACACATGTGCACGTACTGCTTTCAAAGAGGGTTTCAAAGTGCTTTCATGTAATCGGTTTATCATTTGTTCCTCCAGACATCCTGGTGTGCTCTGTGATGACCTAGAGGGGTGGGATGGGGGTGCCTATCTCAGACCCAGAGCCTGACTGCTTGGTGAGATTCGGGGAGGGTGAACATTGACATTATTCATCACTTACGGAGGACCGGCAATTCTCCAGACTCTATGGTTGGTCCAGGTGAGAGCATTGTACCTGGTCTGCTGGGGAACCGAGGACAAGCTAGTGATGTAAGAGGTAGAAGGGAGGCAAGTGGGGGAGCTGGCGTCCATCCTGAGATCTGAGCTGAGAATAAGCGCGATGCTCTGCAGATGTAGCCGCCCCACACTTGGTTTGCTAAGCTTGTGCCTTTGGTGCTTTTCCTCCTGTTTCCTCACCCCTTCTCCTGCAGCTGTGGGCTTTGTGAGTGAAGACGAATACTTGGAAATCCAGGGCATCACCCGGGAGCAGTCGGGGTACTACGAGTGCAGTGCCTCCAACGACGTGGCGGCCCCCGTGGTGCGGAGAGTCAAGGTCACCGTGAACTGTGAGTAGTCTCCGGCGCCCCCGCCCAGCACCTTTGGGAGGTGCTGCCCTCCTGGCCACAGAGAGAGCTGGACCCCAGTGCCAGCCTTGACTCGGGGCGGGAAATGGGGCAGCCTCACTGTCCATTTTCTGCTTTCAAGAGCAACAGTTCTAAACTCTTAAAGAAAATGAATGGGCGCTAAAAGTAATTTTATATAATCCAAAACTTGACTTAGAGTCCTAAAAGGTCATTACATGGCATTCAATGCATAATTTATACAAGCTTGTCTTTCAATCCCAATTTTTACTCATAATGTCACCAAGCTTCTCATTCTCTGGACAGTCATCTCCTTAATAGGGAGCAAAAAATAAAAAGCGCATGTATGGAAGAAATATTATAATTTATGTTTATGGTATATGTATGTTATCTCATCCTCTTCTAATCATGTATGTTGATTGACATGGTATACATTCACAATTGAACTATAAATAGAGAAACATACACATATCCAATATGAGAGGGTATATCTCATACCTGTTTTTTGCTAGTAGAGGTACTGAACCCAAAAAGCTGGAGGCCACTTCTCTGGACTCCTCCTCTTCCTTCACCATCCAATTCTCTCCGACATCGATGCTGCTCAATGTCCCCGCTTCCTCATGCATTCTCTCTAGGTTCCTCATTAGGTACCCTGACTCCGGTCTCTAGGACATTCGGAAAGTTTTCCCAGCTGTGTTGATTTCAGATGTTCTTAGGACAGAATAGAACCCAACAGTTAAACCAGCAGACAAGAAGAGTTCTCCTTGCAAACTTGGGTGGGGTTGGACATAGAGGAAGAATACCTTGGTTTGATGTTTACTCCTTCTTTACTTTAATATGTTGGTTTATGTTACAATTCGAGCCTAATTAACACAAAGCACTTGAAGAATCAAGGAAACAGGTGAAGCAATCATGCCATTTTTGTGCCCTACCACAATTTCTTTTTAAAGTGACATCATTTACAGTTAATAAAGATTAACCTAAACAGTAAGGAGATGTAAGAGAAGAGAAAAACCTGTGTAGGGAAATAAGAGAAATCTATGGGTAAATCAGCACACAATGTTTATAGCCTGAGGTGGTCAGATGCGGGTCCAGGATTTGGCTTTGAGGTGCTAAAGCAAAGAGAGGAAACATCTTTTGGTTTGAGGTTTATGTCCATAATATAAAAGTGAATTTGTCGCTTGGGAGAAGCACTGCTTTTTCTGATGCTGAGACTTGAAAAATAATTTCACTTTAAGGTCTCTATAAATAGAGCGCAGCAAGCATCACTTGCAATGGCCATGCAGCGGTCGGCTGTGGCTCTTTTCCATAATGCATTTCAGTGCAACTGTCGGCATGATGAGGGTGGTTTGGCAAAGACTTGGAATGAAAGCAGGCCGGGTACTTAAGTAAAGTTGCTCTGGCTGTATTCAAGAGTCCAGGGTAGAACACCTCCAAGAATGACAGATCTGTATATCCCCCAGGCAATTCTCCATGAATATTATTTCTTGCATCTGAGTTTTCGATGGGAATTGAATAGTTCAAGCTTATATACTCTGGCAAAAACCTGGTGTGCAGAAAATCTATAGGGCTAGATGAAAAGTACTGTTAAGCCATGGGGCATACGGTGGATGGAGTTGGCTATCTCCTATGAAAGTGGAAAAGTTTAAACAGGTAATAGGCCTAGATGCCTGCTCATCCCACTGGCATCCAGAGGGGAGCGGAGGCAGCGTGCTCGAGCCTTTCCCTGGTGACGCAGGATGGCTTCATTCTCCGGCACTTTGTGGAGACCAAAGTTAGAGTAGGCCTGGAAAACAAAGCAAGGGGGGCATTTGAGATGCTGTCGAATGTCCTTTCTTTGTAGATCCTCCATACATTTCAGAAGCTAAGGGGACCGGCGTGCCTGTGGGTCAGAAGGGGACCCTGCAGTGTGAAGCCTCCGCGGTTCCCTCGGCAGAATTCCAGTGGTACAAGGATGACAAAAGGTAAGACTGCCTTCCCCTCTCCCTCCTGCAAGAAGAAGGAAGCTCTTCCAGGTCCCTGGTTCCACACGGACACAAATGGATTCCTGCAAAGTCCTCTGTTAAATGCCTCATCTTACCAGTGAAGGAGAAACAGTACCCAGACCAGTCTCCTCTTGACGTGAATGAGCTTCAGCTGTGTTTGTGATGCTGCCGTGCCGAACTATCACTCGCCAGTCAACGAGCCTAAGAAAAACTATTTCTTTAGGAAAATGAACTGTCAAAGGAAAGACCACCAGGAGCCCTGGAAAGCCTGCGAATGTTTTATAGGCCTGGGAAATAATGTGTTCTGCCGCGCAGCTATTTTTAACACCTTCTCAGGCTTGCATTAAGGCGTCAGGAGTGCTCCTGGTGCTGAGTTAGCTGTGGCCGAGCACTCCGGTTCCCTTCCGGGTGCACTCAGAGGTGGTGCAGGGGCGTGTCCGTGACCCGACTTGGTGCTCCTTTGTGCCGAGCTTGCACTCTCACGGCAGGAGAAAAGACAAGGGCCTCCCCGTCCCCTCCTATCGTCGCAGCTCCCGTCCGGATGTTTGCTGTGACTCACTGAAGTTTGTCACTGTGAGGAGTTATCAAATGGCACGTTAGCACAGGGTTCAGCAGCTCCGAAAGCCAGGCAATTACTGCCATCAAAGAGCTATTTTAAGGTGGATGAACAGCAATTGATGAGCAAGAGCTGTCCACGATCAGAACCCAACTTGGTGACAATGGGAGGGGGCAATGCAGGGTCCCGAGGTGTATGTGGGGTACAGGAGGGGGAAGGAGTGAGGAGCCTGAGAAGCTGAGGGAAAAAGCCACAAAAAGGGCACTTTGGGAAGGAGAGAAGGTGAGCAACTCCAGGCCAAGACGCAGATGGAGAGCGACCCAGCTGCTGCCGGCAAGACTTAACATCCCCCATGCCGGGGGCCCTTTACTCAAGAGGCCAGTGTTCACAGCAGCACTAGGTACAGTAGCCAAGACGTGGAAGCCAGCTAAGTGCCCACTACAAATGAATGGATAAAGAGGATGTGGTACGTATATACCATGGAATATTAGCCAGCCATAAAACAGAATGAGATAATGCCATTTACAACAACTTGGATGGACCTGGAGATTATCATAGTAAGTGAAGTGAAACAAAAGGACAGATACCTTATACCATCACTTATATATGGAATCTAAAATACGACAAATGAACTTATTTACAAGATAGAAACAAACTCATAGACATAGAAATCAAACGTGGTTATCACAGGGGGAAGGGAGGAAGAGAGATAAATTAGGAGTTTGGGATTCACAGATACATGCTACTGTTGCTGCTGCTGCTACTGCTAAGTCACTTCAGTCGTGTCCGACTCTGTGCGACCCCATAGACGGCAGCCCACCAGGCTCCCCCGTCCCTGGGATTCTCCAGGCAAGAACACTGGAGTGGGGTGCCATTTCCTTCTCCAATGCGGGAAAGTGAAAAGTGAAAGGGAAGCCGCTCAGTCATGTCCGACTCTTCGCGACCCCATGGACTGCAGCCCACCAGGCTCCTCCGTCCATGGGATTCTCCAGGCAAGAGTACTGGAGTGGGGTGCCGTTGCCTTCTCTGACACACGACTGTTAAATATATATAAAAGAGATAATCAACAAGGGAAGGACCTGCTGTATAATAGTACAGGGAACTATATTCAACATTTGGTAATAACCTATAAGAGGAAAGAATCTGCAAAAGAATATATATGTGTGTGTGTGTGTGTATACATATATATATATGAATGTATAACTAACTCACTTTGCAGTACACTTGAAGTTAACATGACACTGTAAATCAACTATACTTCAATAAACAATAAAGTGAGGGACTTCCTGGAGGTCCAGTGGTTAGGACTCTGCTTCCATTGCAGCGCATGCAGAGTTGAGCCCTAGTCTGGGAATTAAGATCCCACATGGCACACAGGGCTGCCAAAAAGTTTTTAAATTAATTTTTTTTAAAGGGCCAGTCAGCACCAAGAGCCCCTCTAGTCTCTGCATTAACCCCTGAACTTTGTTTACCACCAAGTGACTTAATCAGAGGTTCCGCTGTGACTCATTATAATCCTTCCACGTGAGAAGCACTACTTTTTTTGTTCTTAAGCGCCAATTCTGGCAGCAACTTGGGTGCACTGTATTCATCTAGCCCATTTTGCAGATGCATGTACTGAGACAGAATGAGTAAAAGCAGACTCAGAAAGAGATTAGAAGAAATAACTGGCTTTTCTCTTTTTCCCAAGAATTCATAATCAAGCAGAAGGGAAGAGTACTTTCCCAATAAATAAACGTGGGTATCTTTCTTCAAAATCCTGCTTCCTTTCTCCATCCATTTTATCTTTTCTTTTATACTAAGAAGAAAACTGAGACATGAAAGTCCAATATCAGAAAACATAGCAAAAAAAGCAGAAATCCGTTGAGCTCCAGGGTAAATTCCTGAACTTTCAATGATTCAGATCTTCAAGGAAATTAATCAGCTACATCCTGTTTTTCTAATCCTTGATGGGATGAAAATGCAAGCAAAATGTGGAGGAAACAAAATCTTAAAAGATGTGGAGGAAAGATTAGCCCTTAGGCAGAAGTGGACAGTGGTGGGCATATGAAGGGCGAGCTCAGCTCTGCACAGCTGCTCTGTCACAGGGAGGGGGCTGCAGGCTTCACCCAGGATGAGAGAGCCCGACGGACAGCATCTCCACGGGCAGGGGGCTTTCAGAACCCTGGGCTCAGGCAGCTCTGAGTCCTCTGTCTGAGCCCTTCTCGAGGCACCTCCTTTTTCTCTTGTTGATTCCGCTCAGTTTTGCTATTTGCTCTTCATTTATTTGCCCCCCACCCCATGTTCCCCCATTGAATGGAGGTGTCTTCCTCTGGGCACCAGGCTCTTGAAGAGCATCTCTGCCTCTGAATTCTTGTCACTGCCTGTCCTTCCTGGACCACTGGCAGGTCACTCCTCCAGGGAGGTCTCCCAGGGAAGATGGCTTCACTAGGGGGAAAGCCCTCTCTAACCTAATTGATATCCCTGGTGAGATAAGTGGATTTCTGAGACCAAAGGAGTCCTTGTAATGGAGACAGGTGGTTTTCTCAGAATGTAGGGTAGAAGTCTCTCTTGACTGCGTTCTAGTCACTCAGCACCCGCCACCACCGTGTGTATGGATCAAAGGGAGAGGAAAGGGAACCCTGTCCTTAATAAAGACCACTCATCTGTAGGGACTTGAATTCTTGAAAAGCATGAAGAAGCTGGAACCTGGTAGTGATACTGAACTGGCCTCTGTACCCTGACACCAAATTGACTCTGTCTCAGAGACAGAGTTTTGGGTGAAGAAGAAGAGAATAGCTTTATTGCTTTGCTAGGAAAAGGGGGTCACAGTGGATTCATGCCCTCAAAACTCTGTGTCCCGACCTGGAGGGGAGAATGGGGAGTTTTATAGTAATGGTTCAGAGAGGAGGGTGGGATCAGCTAGTGGACATTCTTCTGATTGGCTGATGATGAGATAATCAGGGATCAGCATCTTTAACCTTTTGTGCTTGTGGGCAGTTTGTAGTTAACTTTTCCCACCTGGTGGTGGTTTCAACATCTGCTAAACAACTCAAAGATATTATGTGTATCCCTTAAAGGGGAGAGGAGGGCACGGCAACCCACTCCAGTGTTCTTGCCTGGAGAATCCCATGGCCAGAGCAGCCTGGCAGGCTACCGTTCATGGGGTCACAGAGTTGGACACCACTGAAGCAGCTTAGCACACACACATCCCTTAACAGCCTCCCCAGTGGCCTTGAAGGGGAAACAAGACCCTGTCCCAAGGCTGTCCCATTGCTTCTTGGCTGCTTCTCCCCATCTGGCATGCCCTCCCTTTCCTAATTAGCAAGTGTTTGAACCTGCCCTTTGCACTCAGGGAAGGTCTAGGAGGCTGAATGAAACCTATTTCCTACAAACTAGAAAATTGGGCATACAGAAAGGCTCTGTGCACCAGAGCTCCACAGGGTCCTGCTCAGCTTCAGCACACCTGTCTCAGCACACCTGTCTCAGCACAGCTGTCTCAGTTTCAGACACCTCCATTCTCCCATTGCACGGAGGCGTCTGTCCTCTGTGGCACAGAGAGGTGTGTGACCACACGTAGCATCACCTCAGAAGCTGCAAAATGCTGCCGAATACCACTGGCCGCCCTGCTCTGCTTTTAGCTAAAGACATTTCAGAGCTGTCAGCAAAGCCTGCTTTCTGGGCAAGTGTCTCTCCCCACTGCAGAGCTGAAATCTAATTCACAGCTTGGTCCTGATGTGACGACTTCCTCCACAGCCCAGGGATGGCTTCAGAATGGCAAAAGGGATCAATAAGCTTGAGAAACTCCGAGAAGCCTCTGGCAGGTGGGCTGCAGAGCTTCCTACAGACAGCATCCCCTGCAGGACAGCAACAGAACAAGCCAGAGATAGAACAGTGGCTTCTGGCTACACAGCCAGACACCTCATTCCTTTCAGACTGTCCTCACATTATAACAAAGTTCGTGGACCCGGGCTGGTTTGCTGTCCCTCACGTGGGAGAGATAAAAGCCCCCAGATGAACCTCTACAGGATGGAAAGCAACACAAGATCCCACAGCCCCGCTCTGACTTCCCTGGAGACAGATGCTGGGTTGAGACAGAGGCCCGAATCCTGGTCTTCTCATCACAGCAGTCACAAGTCTTGGCGATGGAGAGAACCATCCATTCATCCTGCAGAGAGGACACCTTCAGATAATGATACAGCAGCTGATTTCGCTGCCAAAACTGTCCTGTGGCCCAGGGATAGGAAGGAGTTTGCAATGTCTCACTCCATGGAAATATATTATTTTGAATAACATTTTATGGTTTACAAAGCATTTTCTCATCATTGTCCTGCTGGGCTTTACTTTCTATTTCTGCCCAGAATATTGTCTTCTCGGTTTGATGACTCCAGTACCAACCATTTGCCTCAATTTCTGCCCTGTGAACCCATTCCAACATGTGTCCACCTTGACATCTTGTCCTATCCACGTGTCCTGCTCCAGCCAAGCCCTACACAGGCAGCTGAGCTTTTGAGATCAATCCCTGAGATCCTCCATTTAGAAGGATGGTTGTCCCCACTGGTGGTTATCTTTGCTGTAGCATAGACAGCTTCTAGGCAAGGAAGACAAATTATTTCAGAGGAACTAACAGTTTGGCTTAAAGCCTGTTCTCCGAAATAGGACATCCCAGTGGTTTCTACAAAGATGAGTGCTGGTCTCATGATTTCCATGCAGACATGCAGGTTCAATAGGAATTGCTCCTAACAGCCTCCAAAGAAGGAGAATGTGGCCCCACCCACCACCGAAGCAGTTTTTCCTTTCCCTCTCTGTCTGCCCCGTAATAGAGTCTGCACTTGTAACAGGTGTGTCTGGCTGTCCCCCTCACCTCTCTCCGTGGCTTTTATCAGTGGCCCCCAGCCACTGGTCTGAGCCCTTAAGGCACGTTGGACTCCATGACAGAGTAAGACAGCCAGGGAGGTGGTCCTGGCCGCCTGAAGCCACACGCTCGTGCTTGGGTAATCCCTCCCAGGATGAGATGCTCAAATGCAATGGATACCCAGGCCCATCAGGGTCCCCTAATGTGAAAACAGTCCCTGATTCTTTTACCCTGATCAAGGCCAGAGATAAATTACTATCTGTAGAATGTTTCAAGTTCTTAGGGACAGTTATTACTACCAGGTGCATGACAAACTTTGCTCTTTCATACCCATCGGGTTTTTCTCCTGTTTGCAGACTAGGTTCTTCATTTTCATGGTTGCCATCTTCATCATCTTCATCAACAACGAGAATTATCCAGCACCTGCTCCTCGGATCCTGTGGGGCTGAATGGCTCCCAGCTGGCGCATTGTATTTGTTGAAGGCACCCACCTTCAGAGAACTTCAATAACTGCATAGAGACACGAAGATCTGCATTGTCCAAGCATGTCTCCGGGCACACACATAAAACAGAGAAATGTAATCACGTGCGCCATGGTGGCGAACTTGTTGTGTGGTTGAGTGGAAAACAAACAAACAAAAAATGGGATTACAGTGATGCCAGAAAGGGGGAAGAGGGAAGATCACTAATTCCAGAGTTTTTCTTCTTCCTCTTGAGGAAAAAATACATATAACCATCCCCTTTTCCCTCTCTTTTCGGTCTGTCTCTTGTTTGTCTCAGGCTGGTTGAAGGAAAGAAGGGGGTCAAAGTGGAAAACAGACCTTTCCTCTCAAAACTCATCTTCTTCAACGTCTCTGAACACGACTATGGGAACTACACGTGCGTGGCCTCCAACAGGCTGGGCCACACCAATGCCAGCATCACACTGTTCGGTGAGACAGAGCCCCAAGCTGGACAGCAAAGAGCACGGTGGGGGAGGGAGCAGGGAAAGGGGGGGCAAGGAAGAGAGTCAGGCGTAGTTACATGGGGGTGGGTGAGAAGGTCAGGGATGAGGAGGGAGGGGGCGAGAGAGAAACAGCACAGGTGTGAAAAGAGACACCGGGTTTCATCCTGTGCTGGAAGTCCTGACCCTGCAGGAAAGGGTTTGGGGGATACTGAAGTGACATTGAACTTTCCCCCGCAGTACCTCCTTAACTGATGGTGGGGATTGCAATCGGATCTAGTCGTCAAGAACCCAGAGAGGAACACACACTATTTCCATACTTCTTCCCTGGATGAGTGTGAAACGTTGCCATTTCTGGAACTTTTTCTAGTCCTCGGGATATAAGAGAAACTGCATTGTATTGATAAGAGTAGACGCGTGGGCCTTGGGATCCTGAGTAATGTTAGTGTCAGAGGGAAAATTAACATAGCCAGTGGGTGTGTCCCTGGTTCTTCATTTGTGTCCCAGGGTGTTGTCTGGCTGCATTAAGATATTATCTGTCCAACCGAGCCACCATCTCGACAGAAGTCGCATAATCACGCATGCATCAATTCATTCAGTCACTCTTTACTGAAGGACAATCTGGGCAAGGCAAGTTGCGGTGCCTGCATTGCGCACCCGGCAGCTACAAGGGTGCCAGAAACAAGGGAAGGAGGCAAGTAAACAGACTTAGATCCCCAGGTCTCATGCTTCTTCGGGGAGAACAGTCACACAGACCTGAGCCTGGATGCCTGAGGGCCATCCTGCGTCTCTGACGGGCTTCCTGCCCAGGAAGATACAGACTGACCACATAGCCCATGAGGCTCATTTCTGGTTGCTTTGCGTGGGTGGGAGGCACATTCCTCCTGGCCCCAGAAAGTACCTTAGCTTGGAATCCTTCAAATTTGTTCCCCGGTCTCCCATGTTAACAAGCACTTTTGAGTGTCCTGGGTAGGGAAAGGTAAGGAAGCTAGCAGATCATTGGCAGGAGCCTAAACCCCTTTATTCTGAGAACTCCCAGATAATCCCAGAGCTCCATAAAACACCCCTCACCCCCTGCCCACCCTGCCACATCTCCTCCATGGCACCACAGACCCCGATCAGATTGTCCAGACAGCCAACCTGTGCTCTTCCCCTGCTCCATCCAGATTTCCAAATTGCATTCCATCTCCCCTTTTACCCAGCACATAAAATAAAGCCCAGCTTTACCCTCCAGGGCTGGGAGGCAGCACGCTGCCCTTGATCCCAGAACTGGCAGACCGGAATGGGCAGAGCTGTGATTAGACTGATTGATGTGTCTGACGCCTCCCACCCAGGGACAGTCATCAGGGCCGCTCACGTTTGTCAGCCTTTTGGCTTTTTGGCAGGTGTCTGTCTGCATGAACAGAAGGACCATGATTAGGAAGGGGCGGCCCTGCCTCCACTTGCCTCCCAGATCCAAGGCTGTCCCACCCTCCACCCACAGCCTTCCTCTTCCCTGTAAACAGTCTCCCTCCTCCTTTGACCCCTTTGCTCCTCCAAATCAGACGCATGAAATGGTTTTGCAACTGACTTTATCACTGCTGTCTAATTCCCTGGCCTCATCCCCTGAAGCCATCTAAGATGAGAAGAGAGAGAAAAAGAAACTTTAAGAGTGAAATACCGGCGTTTGTGACAAGCAATGCAGTGAAGCATGCGCCATAAATCTGCTCCTTTCCACAGACCCGTGTTTGGCAATTAAGACCCCTCCCCACATCCCCGGCAGTCTGTGTGTCACGTGGGACGGCCCTACAGTCACCAGCTTTCTGGAGTCCAGGGGACTCTCTAAAAACATGTCTGGAAATGTGATAGTATGGATTCAAGCAAGTTTAGAAAGACTAGATCAAACAAAGATGAATTGCAGCCGTGCGGGAATGTTCTTTAACACAGGAGGGCTCAGAGCCGTTGCTTGCTAAAAGAGGGAGAAACAGTTTGGAACATTTCCAAATTTAATCAAACAGCAACCAGGTTTTTAGCCTCATTTAAGAGAGCATTTCTGAGAAGTTCCTCACAGCATCACCATCTGGGTGACACCTAGTTCCATGGAGCTATGAAATCCCATTAACGTGCCATGCCTACGTTTCCACCCCTTTGGCTCACACTGCAGCTGGTCCACACAGCCCCGCCCCTAAACTCTTTATCAACGCCCAGTATCAATTAAGGTCTTGACAAGTATAAATGTGTTAGCGAGTTTTCTATGCCCTTTCCTATGATCAGACCCGTCAAGCCGACTTGGGCAGGTTAGGAAGCAGCCTTTGCTTTCTGTGAATACACAAACTTTGTGATGAAACTCCTTCTCCTGTAGCATCCGAGGGCCAGCTATCAAAATGGTAGCATCATTTTGCCACCAACCTGCTCAGAAGCTGCACACATGACCTGATGTTGAAAAGTGAGGGATGCTGGTGCTGGTTAGATTCCTTCAGGGTCAATACCTTTGAGGAACTACAGTCAAATGGGGAAGGGGTGGTCATTCCTAGCAGGAACCCTACCAGTAGGATTCTGAGAACCTGTTCCCTAAGGCTCCAGAAGCATCAGGGGACCAGGAGAATTCAGCCCCTGGGATCCTGAATCACAGAGATTCCTGCCATGGTGCTGGGAGGCCAGAAATCCCTGAACTTGGTCTCCCAAGTGAACCAATGGAGCTGTGGATGAGACACAGATCTCATCTGGAAAGAGGCTTCGGTCCTCTGCTACCAAGTCAGCACCCCAGCTCAGCACACGCCCAGAGTCCGTGCTCCTGCGGGGGCTGCAAATGCATGGCCAGCCCCTCGCCTTTCAACCTCAGCATCCCGTGTGCACGCACCCAGCCCTTCACCATTCCTCATCTGCATCTTGCCCCACCACCTCTGGTTTTTGTGTGTTTCTTTATTTTTCCATCCCTCCAGAAATGTTTGTGAAAGCTGGTATACAAACTATATATGATGGATATATAGCCACTGTATATAATACGTGTGTTTGTTTTCATTTTTCTCTCCTGTGTGTCCCTCACCCGATATAGAGCTAAGTGAGCCTACAAGCTCATCTTTGTTGCAAGGTCAGTATCCCCCCTCCCCTTGCTTTATCGGTTCTCCCCTCCCCGCTTTCTCCCAGAACCCCCTTCCCCTGCCCTGCTGTGTGTTCCCCGAGGCTCCTGTCTGTCCAGCAGCTAGTGGATGGTGGCAAGTGCTAAGTGGGTTACTGGGAGCCAATGAAACTCCAAGGACCCCCTTACTCTCTGCTCACATTGCTCTCCTCCGCTGAAGGGCTGGGAGGGGAGACGAAAAGAAACAACTCTATCTTTTCAAAGCCTGGAGGTCTGCATGGAGACAAAAGGCTCAGAGAGCAAGGCTTGGGGCAACAGGCAGAGAAGTCCACCCACAGAATGCTTCTGATAGGATCCCCCAGTGACAGCACCCCCCTCCGCCCCATCAGCCACAGAAGCAAACCTCCAGTGCAGGGAGTTTCAGAGGGTCCCTAAGCTGCCACAGAGCATTCATGGGGAGCGTCTTCAGGGAGGAAGGTGGGCAGGTGCCCCTGGAAGGTCCTTGGAGTGGACACCGCTGAGCTCCTGTCCAGAGGCCGACTTCTGGGGGTGCTGTGCACTTGGGCAGGTCAGGAAGTATCATTTAGACTCAATCTCCTCTTCTGGGCCATAGAACTGGCCCGCCTACAATCTGAGAGCTGTTCTAGCCTTCACCTGAGAACACACAGTAAAAAGGCTTTGAAAACCACCGGATGCGTCTTGAGCCATTGGAGCCCAGTCTCTGGCTACAGGACCCCGACCCCCATATCATGATCCAGGGGTTCATGAACTCATTTCACAAGCCCTCTCCCTAGCTTCCTTCCACCTTTTCCACGCCAACCCTCCCCACCCTGTGATACCTGCATCTCTCGCCTCGTTTTACTCAGCCCCTCAAATTTTCTCAAGGCCCCTAGCCTAGCTAAAGTGATTCATTTCGACCATGACGAAATGTTCAGAAGTGAGCCCAAGCTGAGTGGTGGAGTCGGACCCATGGTGTGTGTGCCGTTTACCTTTCCCTGCTGAGGACAGTGCCGACCCTCAGAGAGCCCCACAGGAAAGTGGCTGTGACCACAGTGAAGATCTTTCCCCACTTCCTGCCGTCCTTCTCATCCCACCTAGCACCCCCCTCATCCTGTTCATCCATTCACATCTGGCCATGCAAGCAATCATCAGAGGACGGCATTAGACTTGGGGAGTGGGAGACGGAAGGAAATGAATTATATGGGAATTGACAGAAGAGGAGAAAGCTTTTATGGTGAGAAGATTCAGGGATGCCGTATTCACCTTAGTGAAATAGAGCACCATGGTGATGAACCACAAACAGGAAGATGAAACAAATAGAAAGAAAGGGAAGTCAATGGAAGGCTCCTGGTTCAATTAGTGATTCAACGTATGCTTATTGAACCCCTTACCAAGACATATGTACAGATCTCGAAGAATCTTGCAAAACTAGCAAAGGACATAAATAGTGAAAGGGACGTGTGAGAGGCTGGAGGTAGGCAGAGGACAACTTGCGAGGGACTTTAAGTGACTTAGCGTGACAGCTCATTGTAATCACCGATATCTGTATTCTCAGCTAGAGAGGGAACTTTTGAAACAGGGATTGGTTGCTAAGGAGTTAGAACTCCACTGAAGGTGCACCCCAGGGATGGAGGGAGCACATCCCACATGAAGCCAACAGTAACAGAACTGACCAGAAGCAAACAAATCCCTGCCTGGTTCTGAGCAGGGGACTAGGAGCAGAGGCTCCGCCTGCTGACTCAGAGCTGAGCATCCTCACCGCGCTCTGTGCTCTGTGATCCACTGTGAAGGTGAGGCAGGGTCCCCATGCCAGCTGTCTTCTCTACGTTGCTCCCGCCCCATCACCCTTCTCGTTGGGTGCAGGGCAATGGGTCAAGGCCAGTGTTGTAGATGGTAGAATCCTGGAAAATTCCAAGGCTTGGATTAGTGTGGTCTTCAGTATAGCTGTCGGACTCTTCTACACTAAGGACTGTATTAGAGAAAAAGGACCGTGCTTTTGGGGCATTTATCTTATGCATCTGTGTGTGTGTGTGTGTGTGTGTGTGTGTGTGTGTGTTGCTTTCTCCCCCTCCATGGCTAGCCTACCCTATAACAGAGACCTACCTTGTTTCTCTGGAATACGCCCAGGTTATGCTCCCCTCATCTAAATGGATTTCCACCCATGAGGAACACTTAGCTTTAAGAGACATTCCAACCTGTTTTGTTACTCAGTATTTGAATGGTCCAGAAGGATCCAGAAAAGAGAATTTCATTCCTTCTCAGCACTTTCTGCCATGCTGATGTATTTCTCTGCTCCTCTCCTCACAAACACAATGGACTGCATGTCCCCCTCTTGGGTTAATATGTAGTGCTTCAGGACTCCTGCCATGATAACTAAGGACTGGGGGCTCCACTACCATCCCTCATGCCCTCCCTCATAGGCAAGTGTGCCGGGGACGCACTCAGTGGCTCGGTGGCTGTTCATTTCCCATCCCTGGTCCATTGTCTTTTATCTCCTGGGCGAGGAGTCAGATTCAATGATATCAGTAGTATGGGGAAGGTCGGCTGATTCATGTCAGTGAACCTCGCAGTGGCCATCAAATCATCTTAATGGAGAAGAGGGGAGTAAGTCAACTCTGTGCATCAGAAGAAACTGTTGCACTGGAAGAGAGGATCTGTTCTTCCCTGCTGGGATGAGAGAGAGCTCATTAAACCCAGCCTCTCAGCAGTTAGCATTTCTATGGTACCTGTGTCTAAATACAGAAGGTACCAAACTAAAATACCCCGGCCCTATTTCTGGAATGTTTGTGTATCCTATGTATCCATTCTGGCATGAATCCAGCCCTCTTCTGCTCACTAGGATAGCAGCCCTCTGCTCACCTAGGAACTTGGATTCAGCTGGGTTTGGTGGCAGAGACATCGTGTTATGGATTGACCATTGACTTCTCTGAGTCACCACTTTAATCTTTGATGACTGATCTGCCCACGGCCTTTTCCAGAGTGGCTTCTTGGGGCAGCTAATGTCCAGTTGGATCAAGAGTTGTATCATGTCTCAGGTGCCATTAAAGAGTAGACTGAGAGTTTGAAAACATGGGGACATACTCAGATGTTTTTGGTCAAATGTTCTGGTTGAGTTTAGATAGAGTCATCTCTAGGTTATCTTTCCTTCTGTATGCAAGGATCTTTGCACGGAGAATCCTATCACTTTGAAGCAAAAGGCTTTAATGTCATTTTCTTTTTCTCAGCTGTATTTTCGCTTTTTTCAGGTATAATTGATGAGTAAAATTGTAAGATATTTACAGTGTGCATCATGGTGATCAGATGTACACAAGGTGTATACCTGCACACCTGTACACATTGCCTTCCCAGGTGATGCTAGTGGTAAAGAACCCACCAGCCAATACAGGAGACACAAGAGATGCAGGTTCAGTCCCTGGGTTGGGAAGATCCCCTGGAGAAGGAAATGGCACCCCACTCCAGTATTCTTGCCTGGGAAAGCCCATGGACTGGCCTGGTGGGATACAGTCTATGGGGTCACAAAGAGTCGGACATGACTGACGTGACTTAGCACACACACACGCACATACCCTGTGGAAGGATTTCCCATCCTCTGTATCCAGGATGAACGCATTTAGAGGCCCTCAGCTAACGAGGAAAGATGAGAGGTCAGCCTGCTTCTGGCCAGTCAGCAGGACAGGCTCTGTGCATTGTCCGAGAGCCTGAACCGGTGAATGGAGCTCTTTCCTGGTCCAGCCAGCAGAGGGGAGCTGACGCCCAGCATTTCCCCAGGCAGGTCCCAGCATCAGGGATGCGGATCTTACTGTCTTAGATCACCCCCAGAGAGAGGAAGCCCTCGGGGCCAGCTGGTTACAGTCTGACTCATCAAGAGAGGTCAGATATCAAAGGTCTGGCCTCCTCTGGTACACAGAACCTCGCTCACTAATATCACAAAGATGCGTAGATGAATGCCGGTTAACTTTACACATCAAACAGAGCATGGGCACCTGCATTCATGTTACTGCAGGAGGGCCTAAGCTTTAGTTTTATAATAAAGCCTGCAGACTTCAGGGCTTCCCTGGCGACTCAGATGATAAAGAATCCACCTGCAAGGCAGAAGACCCAGGTTCAACCCCTGGGTTAGGAAGATCCTGGAGGAGGGCACAGTAACCCACTCCAGTATTCTTGCCTGGAAAATCCCATGGTCAGAAGAGCCTGACAGGCTGCAGTCCATGGGATCGCAAAGAGTCAAACACAGCTGAGTGACAAACACTTCCACTTCTGCTTCTGCAGACTTCAACTAATTAGAGGGTAGTCTGGTGGCCAAAGGAAAAAAAAGGTTGTTCTACAGAGAAGTGTTTATTGGCTTAGGGGCTTAGGCTCCAGGGTACCAGCTTCCCCAGCCAAGACACGGCAGGGATGCTGGATCTCTGAATCAGAGATCCAATGTGAGCATCCTGCCCCAACCCCCACTCAACCTATGCCAATTGACTTCCCAGCACAGCAGAGGGGCACGTGTCCCGGGGCTGGGCTGCAGCCAGGACAGTACAGGGGCTGGGCTGGTTCAGCCTCCTCCCCCAAACCATCGGAGGGTAAAGTGAATGTCTCTGGCTGCTTTCTGCCGTAACAGTGGCTTGTTTTTCATTTCTTTTAGAAGTGAAAACTACAACTCTGCCCCCTGGGAAAGGTTGGTATGTTTGCTTTCCAGGCAGCTGCTGCCTTGGGCTGGGGGGCACAAACTCTTCGCCTTCTTGCAAGATGCGTTCTCTTCTGCGCTAACCCCAGGAGGCAGCCCGGTGGGGACCGCCTGACCTCGGGCCGGCCCTGTGTCAATTCAGATTAACCATCCCCAAGGACATCGATTCTCCCCGGGTGCCTCCCCTGAAAAGTCTAACTTGTCTTTGCTGGCAGCACTAATGGGGACCTGTCAGTGCCCGGAATAGCTCCACGTCTGGGCCCTTCTGTAGCAGGCCCGCCTCTTTCTTTGCACATGATGCTCTAATGCAATGATCTTCCTGGACCTTGGCCTTGCATGCTGGCCTTTGCTTACTCCATTCTCTCTTTTTCTAACTTAGAACCAGAAGGGAAGCGGCAGGAGGAAGGGGTCAGGGGAAGGAAGGGGGCAGTTCTTGGGTGAGTCACTTGGCTACGAATAAAAACTCATCTTATTTGGGGGCTTTCATTCCGTCCAGATGTTTCCGATGGATAAATTGACACTCGTCACAGCTCTCCGGGACCCTGACGGTCCTGGTAATTAGCTCTTCAGGCCTCCAGTGCTCGCTAATGAGACTGAGGAAATAAGGCCTTCCACGCCGAGTGGAGGCGCTGCTAGACAGAGCACACAGACCTCCTCTCTGTGGCTGCACCACCGAGCAGACAGGCTGAGCTGTTCCTCTGGCCAGCACGGGTTCTGAGAGGGCCTTGCACCTGGAGCTTGGGATCCACACCTGCCTGGACAGCAGGTCCAGTTTCCCCTCCTCTCTTGGGGATCTTCCTGTGCTGACCAGTGTGGGCAGGCCTGGGGTCCCCACCTTGACCGGTACCCGGGCTGGGCAGGCCCTGAAGCCTCACTCTCTGCTCTTTTCTCTGGAGATGTGAGCGGCCCACAAAGCCACAGCTCCGAGTCCATGAAAAGAAAATTGTATTTGGAGACAGAAATCAAGGGACCTTGGGGACATCACTTATGAGTGAGTTTCCACACATTAGAGCAGGAGATAACAGCCTTTATCTCTGACATGAGGGACTTCAAGGGGCCAGAACCATTTCCAGGTGCAAACACTCCACCTGGAATCCTAACCAATGTGGCCTTACCTCTGGGTATATCTTCCCTCAACCACGCAAATTTTCAGTGACTTGTATTGGGAATTGTTAGAAAAGTGGAGAAAGGTGTTTGAAAGAAGGCAAAGTAGGAGAAGAATGTTTTGCTTTGTTTTCAGTTTGGTTTGTACTTTTCTTTTTCAAGTAGAATTGTAAGAAAAAGAAAAACACAGACACAAAGTAGGTATAGACACGTCAGCATGGGTCACTGTTCTGGCCCCTTCCTTCCTTCAACTAATGTTTGTTAAGTATGGGCTGAGAGCCCAGATGGGGACAGATCCTGCCCTTATGGAGCTCACAGCATGGAGGAGAAGACACATGTGAGGCACATGAAGGGAACTGTAGGATGAGTGTGTATTTTAATAGTGGGATGTGTATGGTGTGATAGAAGGGAACAAAGCAAGTCAAGGAAGGCTGCCTGGAAGAGGTGGCTGAGACCAGAACATAACCTGGAACAAGGAGTAGAAGTGAGTCTAGTGAAGAGTATTTCAGGCAGAAGGGGTGATGGTGGGAAGGAAATAGAATAGGCTGGAGGGTGCACACTCATGCATACGCGTATGTGTGTTGCTGGTGTTGTGTGGAATGGGAGCAGGGAGAGCCTGGGGCACACATGTCCAGGAGTGAGGCTAAGGAGTCAGAGCAAGCCTCTGAGTGTCCTACGGAGCAGCTGAGAGGTTTCCTAAAGGCCAAAGGAATCGAATGCATTAGTGGTCTGGTCAGCTTGGAGTCACAGAAATATCGACCTGGGGTTGGCATAAGGAGTCAACCCAGAAAATCCAGGGTGGGTGGTGGACAGCTGGTGCATGGACTCTGAGAGGATGTGGGGAGACCCTGCCTCGGGTTTCTCCAGGAACCACCGCTGTTTCCTTCTCCAGGAGAGCTGTGTCCAGAGAGATGCTGAGTGGAGAGGAGGAAGGGAAGGGGCAGCAACGTCCTGCTGGGCCTGGCAGTGTCCAGGGGAGCACAGCCCCACGGACACAGCTGGGAGAGGAGGGCAGCTACAGAACACCATACTCCGAGCGCCCCCCCCACCACCTCACATGCAGCAGGCATTTGCTCTCTTCTCTGGGAGGCATTCTCTGATATGGGGGATCAGGGCCCTCCCTACAGGTTCCCTGTGTGCATCCCAATAGGCAGCAGAGCATCCAGGAGCCCCAGGGGGGCAGGAAGAACTGAAACACAACACACACCCCAGATACTTGCCACACCGTGGCCACTGCCAGGTGCCCAGTGTGTTTGCCAGCTCCCAGCCGCCTCCCGCGGGGCGCTGCAGACTCCCTGGCCAGCAGACAAGGCTTCTGACTTTTCTTGCCTGGTCAGGTCCCTGCTGGGCTGTCTGCCTGGGGTGTACATCCTCTCTCCACCTCCCTAGAGACATGCGGTCCCTGCAGCCCAGAGGAGTGGAGGCTGGCAGGGGCAGAGAGCTTCTCCATGCGGGAACTGGCATCGTCCCCCTTCTACCAGGAGCTGGAACAGGAGGGCCATGCTGGGATGAGTGGGGAGTGAGTTTCAAAGCTGTGTGAACCAGCGTTCAGGATAGAAAAGAGTTGAGAGAGAAAGGAAGCCCTGTGTGAATAGATACCTATGTGTCCAGATGTGTGAGCAAAGTGAGCAGAACACACTTGGAATCATGGACAGCGTGCCTTGGGGAGGAGCGTGCAGCCACCAACCCTCCCATCACACTTGGAACCTGGCTCCCAGGAACCCAGAACAACTCCCCGTCTCAGAGGTGGCCTTGGGCAAAGATAGGGCTCTCCTGCCAAGAATATTGGGGTGTCCCAGAGTGGAAGGACATCCTCTCTGGGGTTAACTTCTCTCCTAAGATTCCAAAGAATGTGTATAGAGTCAGCAGTGATTGATCATAAAAGCTGGGGTTTCTGGCGATGATCTGTATAGAAACAGGAGTTAGATTTTAAAAGATGCAGCCAATTTGTGATCAATGGTCAAGGATAAGCAAATCTGAAATTGAATAACAAGTCATCCGGAGTTTGGAGGTTCGCAGGGGTGCCCCTTTTTCACGGGTATGCGGTGGACTGGGAGAGGGAGGGGGTTAAGCTTTGTGTCACCCAGACATTCACCTCCTTGGTGGGGAGCAGAGGAGTCATCTCTTGTCCTTCTCCTCGAGAGAACTTGCTCTGTGAGGGAGTTCTGGCCTTAGGAGCCCTGCGGTTGGGGAGGAAGAAATTTTCCTATGTCCTTCTAGGTTCTTCTGGCTGGCTTAATAATTAAATTGACATGAAACAGAATAACAGGAGAAAACAAAATGCAAATTTAATAATACATGTATGCATGAACGGAGAAGGAAATGGCAACCCACTCCAGTACTCTCTCCTGGAGAGTCCCATGGACGGAGGAGCCTGGTGGGCTGCTGTCTATGGGGTCACACAGAGTCAGACACGACTGAAGCGACTTAGCAGCAGCAGCATATACATGAAAGGGATTCCCTGGTGGCTCAGTGGTAAAGAATCCACCTGCAATGCAGGAGACACAGGGGATTCGGATTTGATCCTTGGATCAAGAAGATCCCTTGGAGGAGGGCACGGCAACACACTCCAGTTTTCTTGCCTGGAGAATCCCCATGGACAGAGGCACCTGGTGGGCTGCCATCCATGGGGTTGCGAAGAGGCAGACACGACTGAGCAATTGGGCTCACACGTACATGGAAGAGACAAGGAAAATTGATGCATTCACCAAAATGTCCCAAACCTTCACCTTAAATACTGTCTTCAGCTAAAGACAGAAGAGGATGCTGGGGACAGGGGGTTAGGACTTCAAAGGGAGAGGAGGCAATTCACATGGTGATGGAAATGCTGCTGTGGAGTGGCAGTTATTGGTGGGCAGGCAGAGATGGACACAGAGAGGGATGATAACAGACAGATTCTGCAGGTTCCTCCCTGTCGCCACAGCCAGTTCACACTGCGGTTACCTGTGGTGACAGCTCCCTTCCTGGAACGAGTCTTCCGTCTACATTCTTTACCCAGTTCAGTCACTCAGTCTTGTCCAACTTTTGTGACCTCATGAACTGCAGCACACCAGGCTTCTCTGTCCTTCACCATCTCCCAGAGTTTGCTCAAACTCAAGTCCATTGAGTCAATGATGCCATCCAACCATCTCATCCTCTGTCGTGCCCTTCTCCTGCTGCCTTCAATCTTTCCCAGCATCAGGGTCTCTTCCAATGAGTCAAGTCTTCACATCAGGTGAAGATGTGAAGATCCAAAGTATTGGAGCGTCAGCTTTAGCCTCAATCTTTCTAATGAATATTCAGGGTTGATTTCCTTTAGGATGGACTGGTTGGATCTCCTTGCAGTCCAAGAGTCTTCTTCAACATGACAGTTTGAAAGTGTCAATTCTTTGGTGCTCAGTCGTCTTTATGGTCCAACTCTCACATCCGTATATGACTAATGGAAAAACCATAGCTTACACCATGCAGACCTTTGTCAGCAAAATGATGTCTCTGCTTTCTAATATCCTGTCTAGGTTCATAGCTTTCCTTCCAGGGAAGATCAAAGCATCTTCCTCAGTCTTGAGCCTTGACTGTTCTCAACTTAAAATAATCTGTGTGCCAAAGAGATACTTTGGGGTGGCGAGTCACCACCCTTCACTGAGAAGCAGCACCAGAGACACAGAGGCTGGATGCCCTGGTGCATTTCAGACTCACAACTGTTCAGGGGTAGGCTTAGGTTAGAACAAGAGCTTTGTTCCAGAGGCCTAAGAAAGAAATCATATGGGCATTCCTCCCAGGCTAGGAGTTCTAAGACTTGAGAACATAAGTCCATATGGCATTAGGGAGCCTGGCTTGATGGTAAACTATATTAGTCAGAGTAGTCTCCGTGTCCAGGGTCTGAGTCAAGCAAGCAGGTCTAGCCTTGTCCCTTCAACCTGGTGAGGATGTGGACTTAGACGGAGCACCGGTTTCAAATGCCTCTGCTAAGTCCAGTGATAGCATCACCGACTCAGTGGACACGGATTTGAGCAAACTCCAGGGCGACAGTGAAGGACAGAGGGCACGGATGTGCTGCAGCACATGGGGTCCAAAGAGTTGGACCCAACTGAGCATCTGAAGAAGAGTAACAGCACAGTCCAGTGCAACCGAGGCTGCCAGAGCAAGCGCACTGAGAAGACGCCTTGCTCCATCAGGCGCCTAATTCATCCGGGCATCCAAACGCATGTGTGCTGTTCATGAATCCTAACTATGTCTGTCATTGGCGTTCATAGTCGTGGGGCTCAGGGAGCTGGAAAGCTTAAATGATAGGGAAGCTGGTGGGGAGTGTTATGACCTCGTAGTTGCCTTGCCTCCCGAATCTGGCTCCATCTCCAAGAGGCTCTGTGTGCAGGCCAGCTGCTGCGTGGCTCTTAGAGAAAGGCGCCATCCATCTCCCCTCGACAGACACATGCCGTGGCGCGCTCTGCATTCCTCTGTCCCTGGAAATCTTCCTGTGTGCACAGCCAGAGGCCACCTGTCTCTTGGCTTGATTCCACCTCATGGCAGCTTGTTTTGACCTTCTGCGCCTGTGGAACTTGAGGGAGGTCTGCTCTTAGCTGGTCTAGATGGGGGAGCCCAAGAGCACTGCCCTGAAATAGAGTGATTGACAGAAGGAACGCCAAGGCTGCTGCAGCATCTACAGGGGGACGGTCAATGTGTCCACCAAGGGCTTTCCTGCAGGACAGGTGGAGTGGCTGAAGGGCCACGTGGATGTTTGAGGTGGGCAGTACTCAGAGGGGTTGGACAATGATGTGGACGATATAGGGATGTCGCTTTACCGAAGCTCTAGGTAGGGTGTTCATGAATCCACCACCTTCTTCTTGAACTTGCCCCCTGAGCCAGGGCCTCAGCGTATTGTGATGGCAGGGGCGTAGCGGCCACCTGCACACTGAAACCCACACCTCTCAGCCCCTCCCTGCACGGGCGGACTCCCCATCACCTAGCCGTGTCCTCGGGATCAGGCTGTGGAAGGTTCATTCCCCATACAGTCCCAGTGTGTGGACCGGGGGCGCTGGAGGCTCCCGGCAGGAGAGGCGCCTCTGTGAGGCAGGGGGCCAGGCTCATGGCAGAGTGTTCTCTCCGCAGGCCCGGGTGCGGTCAGCGAAGTGAGCAATGGGACGTCGTCGAGGAGGGCGGGCTGCCTCTGGCTGCTACCTCTCCTGGTCTTGCACCTGCTCCTCAAATTTTGATGTGAGAGCCACATCCCCGACGGGGAGGAGCCGCCACACCACCAACATGTCAGCGATGGCGACCAACAGCGACAAGGCGAGCACCCCTGTTCTAAAGCAGACACGATCCCACCAAATTCAGACAACAGAGCCGAAGGGGACACAAATTCGAGGGAGGGGAACAAAGAATGCTCTGGGAAAATGAATTGAACGAGGACACTGGAAATCACCGTGCAGATACCTAGGTACAGCCGAGTTTTCTTTCTTTTTCCAAATGGGAAGAATGCCCGTGGCTCTGGACCCACCTGTAAACTGCATGGCGTGACCTCTGTTACTAGGCGGGCAGGGGCTCAGCCGCTCTGCCCACCACAGTGCCCCCCCACCAAGGAAAATTCTGGAGTTCGGCCACCCCAAATTCAATCATTCCATAGAGAAGAACTCAGAGGGAGGCGAGCGGGCCCGTTCCTGGACTGTGTCCCTATTTTGTGTGTGTGATGAAACGCAGCATCAAAAAGATAAATAAAAAGGAAAAAATAAGACAGCCTGACAGCTACAACAATCTCACAATCAACAGTCACAAAAGATATTCTTAAACGTTCTTTTTTTTTTCCCCTTCCATTTTACTACATGGACATCATGGATAATAAGGGATTCTGATTCATTATTAATTTTATTAATTATATTTTCTGATATGAGTCTAAAACTTAGTGCAAAAACAAGACAAAACTAAAAAAAGAAAAGTACACAGATGAAAGGGGTGAAGGGAAGTGTGTTTGTTAAAGGTTAGACATGAATAGTGTACTTCTTAGCTAGGTTTACAACTGGTGGACCGCACACCAGGCATTGACCACCTGGTGAGGACTTGGCAAATCCACCAAAAAAAGCACCACATGCAATTTAACCAACATCTCCACCAGCGCTACAATTTCTTCTTATTCTGTGCATTTAATGCAGACAATACTATGCTTCTACATGCTGTTTAGAAACGGAAGGGTGACCTGCACTCTATCTTGAGTTTGCTGACAATGCTTCTTTTGATGACATATATTATACAGTATATATATATATATATATACATATATTTTTTTTTGTTAGAGTTCTAGCCATTTTCTTTCTCAGCAGGGTCCTTTCTCAAACATTACTGCATGCTGTATATGGCGTTAGCTGTGTGTTGCTCTTCTAAAAGATGATAGAGTTTACTGGTAATTGTGTAATCAGCTCCTGCCTTTTTATTTTCTTGGGTTATTCACATGTCAGAGACATTTCTAAAACGCGAAAAGAGAAGCAAACCACTAACACCAGGCGCAGCATCTTTTCCAGGGGCGGCTCTCGGGCGCGAGGGCTGATGCGGGAGGCCCGGCTTCTCCAGCGAGAGCCCCGGGTGTGGACAGACAGCAAGCAGCCGAACCAACTCCGCAGTCAGTAACCACTCGCTTTCGCCCGTCATGGGAATCTAGGATGCCTTTGTGACCGCTGGAGAATCGAATCCTCTTGGTTTATTTTATTTAATTTCCCACCTTTGTGTGCGTGTGTATGAAAGAGAAGAAAAGGCAGTTTTTAGGTAAACTTTTCTTCGTCCCCCGAAGTCTGGGAACCGGAGGGGCCTCGGGGAGGAGTCCTGATGTGGTGAGGGAAGGTGGGATTGGGGGCTGGGAGGGAAGGGTTGTCTCTGACTTGACATTAAAAAGTGTTCCATGTCCCTCTTCACCTGGTGTGGTACCTCATTGTCAAGCAGCGGGTGTTGGGGAGCAGAGCCTGCCTGGCTCAGGCGTGAAGGAGGAGTTTGGCTCCTGACTCGGGCTCTCTGGCCCCCTCGGGGGTGGAGTGGGGCTCCCCGTGGTGTGGGCTCTGACCGCAAGCAGGGGTTCTGGAAAACACTCCTCCATTACAAGCAGGGGAGGTGAGGCTCTGGCGACCACACCTCCAGTGCCTTCAGGAGGACCTGGATGTCCACAGCGCCCCTGGTAACCCAGATGGCAGGTCCAGGCACAGCTTTCACACGTGATTGCTTCCGGGTGCAGAGTGCAGCCATCGCCCCCCAAACCTCTGAAACATTGTGCGTGAGTACTGACAAATCCCAAGCCCCATCGGCCAACGTGTCGGGGACTCTCCACCCAAGCCTGCCTCCCAAACCTTGCCTCTAGTGACAAATTAAGAGAAAAGGTAGGTGTTAATGCAGAATAGTTTTCACATAAGTCTAACCTGTTCTGATTCCGGGAATTCAATGAGCAGCTGAAGAGTCGCTGAAAGGCAGAAATGAGGTCGGAGCTGAACCATGCAGGGATTACCATGCTGTGTCCTTGGGGGCCAGTCCCACCCGAGAGGAGGATGTGTTGGAAAGCAGTCGTTTCATTTCCAGCGGCTCCTGGCAGCTTTGAGAAAAGCTTGTTGACTTCACGTTTCTTTAAAAAAAAAAAAAATTCTTTTTTTTTTTTTCATATTCTTTCCCACTGGTTTATCACAGGATCTTCAACACGTCCCGTGTGCTCTACAGTAGGACCTTGTTACCGTTTTTGCATCTCTTAACCCCAAACTGAGTCCACCCCTCTCCCACCCACCCTGCGTCATGTTTCTCTGTGCCTTTTCTGACCTTCCACCTCCACCAGCAGGTGTCAGATTCTCCAGCTTCTTCCTGGCAGCATGGCCTGAAAAAGTCTGACCAAGCCTCGCAGATCTGGGCTGCCCTGCTGTCATTCTACCCCATGTCTCGAAACCGCTAAAGTCAAGGGGCTTGTCTCTTTACAGTGAGAGTTGGGTGAGATATACTAGCTTCCGTGTGACCAGAGCTTCTGGAGACATGGAGGACCAGAGGAATTCCATGCAGATTGTGCATCACAGGAATAGAGCAGGAAAAAGGCAGATAATTTCCATACTTCTCAACTTGAGCCCAGAACGGCTCTGAACAAAATGTACCAGGGCACTTTGCAGACAGTCTTCTCAGACCTTGCTGGGATGAGAGCACAGCAGGCAGGTAACCTCCACATGATTCAGAGCTTTCTTGTTCAGATTTACTAAGCTTGGTTTACTTCACCCATCACCATCCTCCCAGGAAGGATTCTGTCTGTCATGACCAGCTCTGTGAAGTGACACCGATGAGGAAGCTTTCGTTTACCTAGTCGCCATTTCCATAGCCCTTCCTATCTAGAGGCTCTTTAGAGCTGTGGTCATTCCCAAGCCTGTGTCTGGTAGAACCAGCTTGGCCGTGACCACTGGGCTCGGCAGCTGGGAGAGCTCCCTGCCCTGCCTCCAGAGGGCCTCTTCTCTTCTTCTGTTTAGTGCAACACACAAGTCGTGAGCTGCTGAATTTCAGTCTTTTTTAACGGGTGCCTATGAGGCGGGGCCTCCAGCCAGGCTCAGAGTTCAGTCCAGGAGGATGTGGTTTTGATAGGAGCTCATGGGGTGATTCCCTAGCTTCTCTTCTCAGGAAAGAAGCTTGGAAAGACAGTGCTCACTAGAACAAGTGAAGAAGGATCCTGAACAGCCTGTGTGGGTGTTTTTCACGGTGCAGGTGCCGATGGATGACTGTCACTGCCTGCCTGGATTTCAGACATACAGGACCCCTTTGGAACTCAAGTTGTGGCCATGCTTCAGGATTCAGGCACCACCTCTAACCTTAGGTTGTCCTTTGGTGAAACCATGATTGTGGTTTTGCAGATTTTATCCTATACTAGTGTGTGTGTGTCGGGGGAGCTGCTAATAGTGGGGTTCAAACCTTTATCACTCTAGTGACATGCTTGCAGAGAAACCCATTCATCTTTCAACAGAATATCTGCTCCTTTCCAACCTTACAAGTGCAAGCTGCTCTTGAGTTCCCGCTGTGAACTCTCTCCCCATCAATGCTTCTACACAATTGGTTTAGATGTCTAACATGTTATAGAACTGGTCCAAGGATGTCCGTCTGACAAATGGGATGTGCTGAGCTGGAGCTGTCTTTGCCATCGATGAACCACAGATGTTTGCTTCTGTTGCTATGGATGGTGATAACGATGGGATGATGAAACACGGTTATTGTTCTTCAGGCTGGAAAGAAGTTCACAGGTGAATGGACCCTGGAATCTGATGGAGGTCCAGGACACTTCACTGGACTGACCCTGTCTTAACCTTGTACCTCTGGACCCTGAGTTCAGAAGGGAAAACAGTCTCACTAATTAATCCCAAGAAGGTCCCTCTATTGTGTAGGTTTGTTTAGTAAAAGTGTAGCATCTGGGAACAGCAAATCACCCCCAGTTTTTTTTTTTTTTTTTTGTTACGAGGATAAACATTGCAGGAACTTTTCATTAGAGCAGAGAAGTCTCTGCAGGTAGATAGAAGTGGCTGAGGGGTGAGGTCTGCCCCATGAGCCTTGCTGCTGCCCTGATACTGCTCACCGAGTGCATATGCGCACGACAGTCACCAAACAGCTGAGACTCGAGAGTGTCTGTATCTGTGAGAGGCACTAATACTACCCCTGTCAAGCATTTTTAATGCTTTTTTTTTAAATATTTATTTGGTTCCACTGGATCTTAGTTGAAGCAAGCACTCTCCTTTTACTGCAGCATATGGAGTCTAGTTCCCTGACCAGGGATGGAACCCAGGCGCCCTGCATTGGGAGCACAGAGTCTTAGCCACTGGACCACCAGGGAAGTCCCTTAACATTTATTTTAAACCCAACCCCAGAACTAATTTGGTTGCAAGCTTACTCCTTGGGCTTTGAGGACATGGAAGCATCTCCTTTGTCATTCCCACTGTGGTTGAGTCAGGCTGTCCAAGAGCATCGGTGCTCACCCATCTCGGCTCTTACTTCCGGCCATATTTCCAGGAGTGCCCAGCTCTGTCTTCCTCCAAGACAATATGTACAAGTCAGTAGCTCTGTGATATATGAGTAACAGAGCTCTGAGATCTCTGCTCCTTCATGCTCACACGCCTCCCACAGCTCTCATCTTTTCACATCAGGTCCATATCATGGGATGAGAGCAACCTGGCTTTCTGCAAAAAGACTACCCCTAATTCCTGAGCATTCCGTGAAGGTCATTCTTACAGTGTGTATCTGATGCATTGGGGGTATGAAACTTTATGTAAGAAGCATGGTTTGGCTTTAATTGTTTGCATGTTGATTTTACCTCCATGCAAGCCTGCAAATCACCTAAATACTTGCTTCTGGCATATTACATGAGTGTGTGAGTAGATGTCCATTCTTTAGGACTCATTAACATTATCTGAAAATGAAGTAGTCCTCTGTCATCATATCTATTTGATTAGAACTTCCTAGAAGTGTAAGTTTTCTATAGCTGTACACTTACCTGGCTTCTAATGCATCTGATTTTTGGAATTTCTGAATATCAACATAGTATTTTGGGAAGGAACTGAATTGTTAATCAGTAGAACTAGGTTCAGATTCTAGCTAGGCTAGAATCCTTTAGTTAGGCTCCTGTTCTCTTTCTTATGTATGAGGTATCATGATGGAAGATTGTTGTTTTTTTTTTTTTTTTTTCCTCTCTTTAAAATGAAATAATCAAGTATTTTTGGATTTTAATAAGATTTCTACAAGAAACATTTTTGGAATGTTGCTTTTTTTTTTTATCTATATAAATGACAATTGAAGGTGTGACTCTGGGCATTTTTATAGCCAGTGCATTGCCTTTGTTCCCAGAATGGCTCATAGGAAGGGAAAGCACATCAGAGCTGCCAGTTTTGCAGACTTTTGAAGTGGTTCCTCAAGGAGAATTTGAGGGATGGACATCATAGCAGTTGGAAGGGAATGTTTTCTAATAAAAGACAGTGGCTTTTTCTGGGACGAGCAATGATGTTAGCCCCAAGCTATTGTTCAGTTTTGTTTTCTATATGACACAAGGAAAACAAGGGGGAAATAAACCACCATATATCTTAAAGTTTGCAGAAGGAAACTATATTGGAACTAGACAAAACTCTCAGAGTTCCCACTGTGTCTGTGTGTGTGTGTGTGTGTGTGTGCATGCGTAAGTAACCTGTGCACGTGTGTGGTGTTTACTGTAATTACTTAATTCTTCAAAACAGATGACATCTGTTATTCCCAAGATCATCTTTAAAATAGCAGGAAATAATAATGAAAAGAAGGTCTCCAGATAAGGTTTTTAATGATCACATCACATCCTCCTGAACAAGTACTCTCCTCAGGAGAAACATTGCTGCGGATTTCATTTGAAATATTTGTGTCCTGCTCAATTCTTCACTCCCCACACGCCCTACACCTTTTTTCTGACACCCCAGACCTTCTGTTTCATTTTCAAATCCTCTGTGAAGAGCAGGAGGATGTAAAGGCAGCGGGCCCAGCTCGGACCAAGCTTCTTTCAGGTGTGGAGTTGAAGGGAGGACCAGGTGAAGTCAGACCTCTCCTGCTCATCAAGGGCAGGAGAGCACAGGCTCACGTGTGGGCGAGGGGTCCTGCATTCCCTGGGGAGGATGGAGGAGACAGCGAAGGAGAGTGGAATCAGTGGTCCAGCCTATCACCAGTCCCACCTACTGTCACATCATTCCCTTCACCCACACCCACAGTTCTCATCTGTACTGGACCCCTCGGAAAGGGAGGCAGGCAGGAACTGAAACGTATGGCAATAGACATCATCTGTTAAATACAGAATCTTTTCCCTAAATGCCCATATTATAGTTTAAAAAGTGAGAATGATGGAAATGAAAAGATGAAATAGAGAAGAAATCCAAAAGGCTAAACTTATCTTTTCTGTACCCGGGAAGAAGTCTGCCTGTACAGATGGCAGGTGTGTTCTGTGCTGCTGACGGAAATCCTGGGGAGCAGAGGTGAGGCCCTGCCTCCCGGCTCCCCTATTACGGTGAGCTCTGCTCCTCCACAGGCTCTCGATGACATACAATCAGGGTTCGCATATTTAAAGTGGCATGTGGATTGCTTCTCAATTTCCCCTCACTTTTTTGAGGAATGGCTATAGCTGGAGTAAACAGAATACGACACAGGAAGTGTGGGACGCACAGCAGGTCATCGTACCTTCCAGGGCCTAGATTTTCCAAGCGGGAAAATGAGCATTGGCTGAGCGGCCGTCAGGAGTCATCCCGAGGTCTGAAATCCTCGCCTCCTTCTGTATCCTCACATAGCTCACATCTGTTTCCAGAATTAAGACAAGGCCACGTCTGAAGCCAAGACAGTACCTTTGGACTGCCATCAGGCAGCCGTCAGCCTCATGGTGCTGTATAGGAAACACCCCTTCCCCACTCACCAGAGAAGGACCTCCTTCTGTTGGGATGACATGAGATGGGAAGAAAGCCTGCCATTCTCATACCTTTGGTTGTGAGGCTACTTTCTGAAAGTCAAAAGAGAAAACACAGAGGTGCTCTCAAGAGAAGAAACCCCCAAAAGGTACGAATGCTGAAAATGCTCTAGAGAGTTTTGGATGCTGTGTGAGCTATTTCAAACGTGCCAATGAACTCCTTGTTAAAAAAAAAAAAAACCCTACTGTGGGACTTCCTGCTGGTCCAGGGGTTAAGACTTCCCCTTCCAATGCAGGACATGTGGGCTCCATCCCTGGTCGGGGAGCCAGGATCCCACTTGCCTCTTGGCCAAAAAACCAGAACAGAAGTGATACTGTAACAAATTCAACGGAGACTTTAAAAATGGCCCACATCAAGGAAACCTTTAAAAAAGAAAACCTGCTATGAAATTTCACCCTGGATTTACTTATAAGTTGCTTAAATTTCTCAAATATACATGAGAAGAGTTGTGTTCAACATGCTTTGACATGTAACGAAGTAAACAATTAAAAAGACAAAGCAAAAAGCTGAGCCCCTTCTGGAATCACCCAGGGAGCTGTCCATAGGTTAGAGCCAGTTATTTAGGAATGGCGACTCAAAGGCATCAGGCTCTCACTTCCAGACTTTCTGCCTCTCCTCAGCGTAGGTCTGACCGCTGTAGGGAAAGGCGAGCGTGCTTGTGCTGTGTTTTGTAATAGGGAGTGATTTTGTGATTTTGGCTCTTGCGTTACACCTAACAGCTTATAGCCCACAGTGAGCCAAGGAAATTAAATCGACACTGTTTTGTTGTGGTGGTTGTTTTCTGTTAGGCCTAAGGTAGTCAGAACATTTCACTCAAAAAGAGCTGCTTAATTCACCAAACACTCGAGTGTTAGGGTTCCGAAATGTCAGGATAGTTCATCCCTCTCGTTGGCATTTCTTCCCCATGTTCTGGATGGGGGATGCCTGCCTCCAAGGGTGAAACATCATCTACTAAGCATGCGATTGAGCCAGTGTAAGCACAGCACGTGTATGAGAGGGTCAGGCAAACCATTTGCCCAGCGCTGGCTCTCAACAAGGAAATCAATATTCCGTAGTGTAATTCACTAGTCAGAAGTAATCGCCCTCGATCACTGTGGCGCAAGGGCAGTAAATTCATTACAACCTGCTTGCTGCCACTTCTCTCATGAACCTCAATACCACTGTTTTACAAATACTTCAGACACCCTGGCCTCCTGATCATTTTTGCATTAATATATGTCTTTTTTCGCAGCCACATATAGAATCAATTTTCCAAAACGTTGGCACACTCAGAGCATCTATATTAATGCCTCATCTTTCCTTGTCTTCAAACGTATAAAAGAATAATCAGTCAGGCAGAGTCCAAGGCATAGGATGATCTGAGTGCCAGGACGCTGGGGATCAGACTGGAATTTGTGAATAGAAGCTCGGACTGTTTCCATTAACAGATACTGCAGTGTTGAGGCGCATCCCTGAACCTTTGATGAAAAAGTCATTCCAACTAAATAACCCAGCCCCTGGATCACCCACAAATCTTTTAGTAACATTTTTCTATGTATTTCCTTGTATCGCCTGTTCTTTCTCCCATTTGCTTCCTCCGGTGCAGCCCACCTTTGCAGTAACAGCTTAAGACGTAAGCTATCTGAGGAGGGTCAGCTTCAAAAATCAGAAAGTGCTCTGTGTTGTCCTAAGACCCCTTTGTTTACACTAAGTATTCAAAGTATCATTTTGAAGAAAGAAATGTGATCAGTCTGGGCCACCCCCTCAGGAGGGTGCGTTAGGTGTTCAGTGCCCTGACGTCCGTACACATCAGCCCAGACCATTGTCAAGGGCTTGGCTGGCCTCTGTGGCTGTTCTCATTGGTGGACCCAGTCACTAGGCTAACAGGAAAGCTGTCTACACTCAGGCACTTTTATTCAGCCTCAGCCACCTAATGAATAACCCAGATTAGCCACATGAACAGAGCAAAGAACTCCAAGTTCCATCATTTCAAAAGTTCCTTGAGGAATGATGTCAGCAACATGGTGGATAAGACATATTTGCCTTATCTCCCCATCTCCAGGACAACAGCTCAGCATCTATCCAAGGAAAAATGTTCCTGCATGAAGTTATGTGCCTAGGGGCTTGGAGGAGTCTTGCCCACTCATGCGTTGCGTGTTAGGCACATAGATCTCAGTCCTGGCTGTGGGCCTTGCAGTGGTCTGTAAATTGGGCCCAGTCCCTTTCAGCCGTGTTCCAGAGGAAACTTGAGCTTTAGGATCACCCATGGGAAAGCCAAAGGGAGGTGTCACACAGCTAGACTTTGCAGAATCAAGGGAAGGCATATAACCTGAGGAATTCTGCCCCATGAGAGAGCAAAAAGCATGGGACAGTCATATCTGCAGAAGGTCTTAGCCTCAGTATGCATAGTAGGGCCAGGCATTTCTCTCCCGGAGTCACTCAGTAAAGATAGGAGGAAGTGACTGCCACTTTAAATGTGAAGTTAGCAATGCAAAACTTCAAGAGATGTGAAAAATCAACACACATGACCCCCCTAAATGATCATGATAATGCTCCAGTGACCCACCCCCAAGACATGGGATCTGCAGTCTTCCCAATAATTCAAATAACTGTTTTAAGGAAGCTGCTCACATTGGTTTTGGCAACAATTTTTTGGATATGACAGCAAAAACACAAGCAAGAAAAGCAAATGTAAATTAGTGAGATGATGTTCCAAAGCTAAAAATCTGCAAAAAAAATTGGTCAGCACTATATATAAAATAGATAACCAACAAGGATCTAGTGTATAGTGCAGGAAATTATATTCAATATTTTATGATAATCTAGAAGGGAAGTCTGAAAAAGAATATACATATATATATATATTTCATATACTACATATAACTGGATACACTTGAAACTCACATGACATTTAATCAACTGCACTTCAATAGAAGAAAGAAAGAATCAACAAAATGAAAGTGTAGCTTACAGAATAGGAGAAAAAATTGCAGACCATGTATCTGATAAGGCTTTAAAATATATTAGCAATCTATACAACTCAATCGCAGACAAAAGTTACCTGATTTTTTAAAATGAGAAAAGGAACCAAATAGACATTTTTACAAAGAAGACATACAAATGGCCAACATGTACATGCAAATATGCTCAGTATAATTAATCATCTGGGAAATGCAAATGAAACCCACGCTGAGAATCACCTCACACATGTTAGGATGAGTGTTATCAAAAGATAAGAGAACAAGTGTGGGCCAGGATGTGGGGAGAGGAAACCCTTATGATCTGTTGGGAGGAATATAAACTGGTGCAGTCACATTGAAATAACAATGCGGGGTTCCTCAAAACGTTGGAAATGTAACTACCATCAGTTCAGTTCAGTTCAGTTGCTCAGTCGTGTCCGACTCTTTGCGACCCCGTGAATCACAGCACGCCAGGCCTCCCTGTGCCTCACCATCTCCCGGAGTTCACTCAGACTCACGTCCATCGAGTCGGTGATGCCATCCAGCCATCTCATCCTCTGTTGTCCCCTTCTCCTCCTGCCCCCAATCCCTCCCAGCATCAGAGTCTTTTCTAATGAGTCAGCTCTTCACATGAAGTGGCCAAAGTACTGGAGCTTCATCTTTAGCATCATTCCTTCCAAAGAACACCCAGGGCTGCTCTCTTTCAGAATGGACTGGTTGGATCTCCCACAGTCCTGCAGTAGCTCTTGTTGGCGTGCATCCAGAGGAACGAAATCAGGGTGTTGAAGACATGTCTGCACCAATGTGGTCGTCACAGTGTTACTCACAATAGCCAAGACATGGAAACAATCGCAGTGTTCCTCTGTGGCTGAATGGATTAAAAATGCTGTGATAATACATACTGTATGTATAACATATATGTGCTGTGCTTAGTCACCCAGTCATGTCCAATCTCTGTGACCCCATGGATGGACTGTAGCCCACCAGGCCCCTCTGTTCATAGGATTCTCCAGGCAAGAATACTGGAGTGGGTTGCCATGCCCTCCTCCAGAGGATCTTCCCAACCCAGGGATCAAACCCAGGTCTCCCACATTGCAAGAGGATTCTTTACCATCTGAGCCATCAGGGAAGTCCATATCAT
>SJXQ01001432.1:85130-153053 GCA_006408695.1 Aepyceros melampus | reverse complement strand
ATCAGGGAAGTCCATATCATATATATATATATATATATATATATATATATATAATGTATAATATATAGTGTGTTTGTATAAATATGTGTGTGTATATATATTTATATGTATTTATATACAATTCACCACTTGAAATAAGAAAAGCCAGTCATCTGTGACACCATGATTGGACCTTGAGGGCATTGTGCTAAGCCACGGGACTTCCCTGGTGGTCCAGTGGTTAACACTCTGAGGTCCCAATGCAGGAACCCAGGTTCAGTCCCTGGTCAGGGAACTAGATCCCACATGCCACAACTAACTGTTCTCATGCCACAGTAAAGATCCTGCCTAAGACCCAGCACCGTCAAATTAAGTAAATAAATAAATAAATATGAAAAAATATGTTAAGTGAAATAAGTCAGCAGAAAAAGACAAATACTGTACAAGAGCACCTAAATGTGGAATCTAACGAAGCCTAACTCACACAAACAGAGAGTAAAACGGTGGTTTCCAGGTGCCAGTGGGCGAGATAAAGTGAATGTTGGTCAAAGGTGCAGGCTCCCAGTTTGGGGGAGGATGGATACATGAATATACATAGCTGAGTCCCTTAGCTGTTCACCTGAAACTATCACGACATTGTTAACCAGTTATATCCCAATACAGAATAAAAAGCTTTTTGGTGTTTTTTTTTATTTTTATTTTTTTTTTGAAGTACAAACTCCTCGAGATAATATAATGAGCAAGTTTGGGGAATTTAATGCACAGTGTGGTGACTGTAAGTAACAATACTGTCTTTTATACTTGATTCTTCATCAGAGTCTTATACTTGAAAGTTGGAAATTGTGTGACATGACGGAGGTGCTAACTAACCTCACTGTGGTCCTCATTTGGTAATAGATAAGTGTAACCCATTATCTCAGTGTAATCCTTAAATTTACACATTGTTATTTGTCATTTATAGCTCAATAAAGCTGGGGACTGGACGTCCCTGGTGGTCCAGTGGTTAAGATTTCACCTTCCAACGCGGGGCGTGAAGGTTTAATCGTGGTCGGGGAGCTAAGGTCACATATGCCCTGTGGCTGGAAAAACTAAAACATAAACAGAAGCAATATTGTAACAAATTCAATAAAGACTTTAAAAAATGGTCCACATTTTTAAAAAAGACTGTCTTTGCCTTAGAGCAGAAATCAGCAAACAAACAAACAAAATTAAATTAAATTTTAAAAAAAACTGGGCGTGGTTCTTAAGGGAACGAGAAGGTCATATTAAACTCCAGATGCCCAATCTCTCTGCACTTCCTGGTATGAGACACAACCAGCACAGGCTCAGTGAAAGTTTCCACTTCAACCCTTACATCATAAGAACTTACAAATCCCTTTCAGAACTTTAGGTCTCTGCAGAGAGTTGAAAGAGGAATTCAGTAGACGTTTGTTTTTCTTACTGAATCTAAGTTTATGTAACGACTTCTTTCAGTCCCGTAGTTTTCCTTATGTTTCTGAATCCTGTTTCCTTCTTTCTGGTGCACGTGTTCCTGAAAGTAAACAAGCACCTCTCTGGAAATCAATGGACTGCCTCAGTGAAAAGCAGTTACACTGGAACTGGATAAGAAACCCATGTATATACTGCCTCATTGTTTATGCAGGACCTAATATGTTCCTGTGGAGAAGGAAATGGCAACCCACTCCAGTATTCTTGCCTGGAAAATTCCATGGACAGAGAAGCCTGGTAGTCTACAGTCCATGGGGTCGCAAAGAGTCGGACACGACTGAGCGACTTCACTTTCACTTTCAATATGTTCCTGACACTGTGCTAGGTATTGGGGATGGAGTGAAGTGCAGCCGAAGCCATTCCTGCTCCGGAGATGTTTCCAGTCTGGTGGGTGAAAGAGTCAGTAATAACATTATTACACACACACACACAACACCCAGCATTTCACAACCCACGGTAGCTTTCAATTCATTTTGTGGATTTGGACAACCCACCCTTGGGGCACTTCTCTGACTCTGATTTTCAGATCCCTGTGTTCAGACATAAGGAGGTACAGGGTCACTAGAGGTGAAGCCAGATGGTAACCCAGAGGCCTGACGCTGGAACCTGCACCTTCCATCTCTGAGCTGTCCGGGCTTCCATGAATACCGCTTGAATTCAGTGCTGAGCTTCATGCTGAACTCTGTGAAGATGTGTCTTGCACTGAGTGGCATGTCATAGTTTAGCTGGCATCTTTTCCTTTCTTGTGGTACATAAACTGACAAATGAACGGATGGGCACAGGAGGACCAGTATCTCTGCTCTAGTCCTTGCCCCCAGGAGAGCAGCACACACACGCAGCACGCTGAGTACTGAGATCTATACAGCTATTTTTATTACTGTCATTTGGACTTCCCAGGTGGCATCAGTGGTAAAGAACCTGCCTGCCGATGCAGGAGACATGACAGACACAGGTTTGATCCCTGGGTCCAGAAGATCCCCTGGAGGAGGGCATGGCAACTCACTCCAGTATTCTTGCTTGGAGAATCCCATGGACAGACGGAGCCGGGTTGGGTACAGACCATGGAGTTGCAAAAATTTGGATACAATTTGCCATGCAAGCACTCACATAATTAATTATACATTAACTTATTTAACAAAAAAGAACTTAAGGGCAAGTTATATTAGAGTACCCCTCTTGGTTTAACATTTCTTGATGACTATTAAGAATTTTTGTACTCAAATATTTCTTCCAAAATGCTATCGTGAGATTTTTTTAAGACATTAAACTGGTGCCATATTCCATCTTTCTAGATGGTTTGAACTAGATAGCCTTAATTTAAGCCAGCATGATTATTATTCTCTGTGAGTCACACCTCTAAACACAGCCTGATGTTTTCTTGTGTTGAAAGAAAATGAAATCCCCACCAAGTACAGGTAACGCTCTCGTTTCTATTTGTTTGTCTGTATTTTATTCATTATTTTAAATGGTTGATTTGGACTGGACATTTAGAAGTTTGCAGCATACTAGGAATAACTGCCTGGAAAATCCTGCACTAGTCACAGTATTGAAAATAAAAATCATTTATTCTTTGCAGTTTACAAAGTCCTTTCACATACTTATCTTATCAAATCTTATTTAAAGCTCTCCATCACTACGGAAGGGAAGACTGGCCTTTCACACTCTGTACCTTCTTCATTGCTTGCATCTCTCTCAGACCACCTTTTGGGCTCTGAAATGCCTGCTTTGGACCCAAAGACATGAATTAACCAAGGAGATACCAAGGGTCTCAACAAACGGGGAATTGCCTTCTTAGGTGGGAATGAGCCCTTGATTGCAGACAAGAACCACTAAAACGTGTTCCATGACCCTACCTACAAACACCAGTTCAGTTCAGTCACTCAGTCGTGTCTGACTCTTTGTGACCCCATGGACGGCAGCACACCAGGCCTCCCTGTCCATTGCCAACTCCCAGAGTTTACTCAAACTGATGTCTATTGAGTCAGTGATGCCATCTAACCATCTCATCCTCTGTCGTCCCCTTCTCCTGCCCTCAATCTTTCCCAGCATCAGGGTCTTTTCAAATGAGTCAGCTCTTTGCATCAGGTGGCCAAAGTATTGTAGTTTCAGCTTCAACATCAATTTCCTTTAGGATGGACTGGTTGGATCCCCTTATAGTCCAAGGGACTCTCAAGAGTCTCCTTCAATGCCACAGTTCGAGAGAATCAATTCTTTGGTGCTCAGCTTTCTTTATAGTTCAACTCTCACATCCATACATGACTACTGCAAAAACCATAGCCTTGACTAGACTGACATTTGTTGGCAAAGTAATGTCTCTGCTTTTTAATATGTTATCTAGGTTGGTCATAACTTTTCTTCCAAGGGGTAAGCATCTTTTAATTTCATGGCTGCACTCACCATCTGCAGTGATTTTGGAGCCCAAAATATAAAGTCAACCACTGTGTCCACTGTTTCCCCATCTATTTGCCATGAAGTAATGGGACCAGATGCCATGATCTTTGTTTTCTGAATGCTGAGCTTTAAGCCAACTTTTCCACTCTCCTCTTTCACTTTCATCAAGAAGCTCTTTAGTTCTTCTTCACTTTCTGCCATAAAGGTGGTGCCATCTGCATATCTGAGGTATTGATATTTTCCCCTGCAATATTGATTCCAGCTTGTGCTTCATCCAGCCCAGTGTTTCTCATGATGTACTCTGCATACAAGTTAAATAAGCAGGATGACAATATACAGCCTTGATGTACTCTTTTTCCTATTTGGAACCAGTCTGTTGTTCCATGTCCAGTTCTAACTGTTGCTTCCTGATGAAGACCAGGGCCTTAGAGAAGATCCACAGGGCAGAGCCTGAGTGACAGGGGCCCCTGAGCCAGGGACATCTGTGACCAGCTCTCTCCATGTACCCTTGGATATCACGAACACACACACATGTTCTCTGTGTGCTAGGACACACTGAGGTTGGGAACACTGTATACTTCAGAGCAGATTAGACCTTCCATCTGGGCCCTAGAAATCCAGGCCCACTTCCCCGACCAAGTCTGTGGTGTCCTCGCCTCTATGCAAGAAATATGCAATCGAGCTGTGGATGGAGCACACTGCCTGCATGTCTTCTGCTGGGCCCTGTGTTTTTCTGCAACAGAGATGCTAAAACAATCTCACCGTTCAAGTCCACATGTGGCCCTGTTCTTGGAGCTTCCAGGCCAACCCAGGTGCAGTAAAAAGCTTCGGGCTTTGGAAAATTCCTTTAAATAACCTCAGGATCTCTGGGAACTAAAGCTCAGAGCAAGATGATACTGCCAATCCTCACTCTTCCTGCTCCTCATCTTCCAGGGACCCGAGAGGACTTTCTTAGACATTCCCCTCTGCTAAGATGAGTTGAGAACTAGCGCTGGTGTGGCCAGAACACATCTTCTGTGGTGAAGCAGGCTCTGCTGATCCAGAGCAGGTGTCTAAGCCCCATGGATATGATGTGGGGACCAGCCCTTTATGTTAAACAGGATTAGCAGCCCAGCCATTAACAGAGCTATAATGCCAGAGGCTCTAAGACCCTCCAGGAGCCCAGGACCTCTGGGAGGTTTTACCTTCCATTCCACTTAAATCCAAGAGGCTTTAACCTCGCCGGCAGCTCCAGAGTTACTGCGGAGTTATGAAAGCCAAGGTTGTTGCTAAGCAAAGGGAGTCTGGTGGAGGCAACTGACAGCGTCAAAGCAACACCTGGTTAAATTGAAATTGACAGGAGAGCTCCTCTCTGCTCTGAGCTGCTTTTGTGAGAGTTAGAGTTCCATCCGCCTAATACTAAAAAGGCAGTAAGCACAGAGAAGCTTGGTTCCTCTAGACACGTGTGTCCCCTACAGCATGGACATGGTGAGATAGATATATGGCAAACTGGGGGGTCATCCTTGAGAGTCAGGGTGTGGAAGGCCCCCAGCCAATGCTCACCATTCCAGGCTGTCCTGGGTTCAGCAGAGGTGGGCTGCACCGAGAGGGCAGACCCTGCACCATAACATCCTCCGCCAGCCTCATCCAGAGAAAGGAAAGTACAGGACAAATGGCCTCTACCTGGTCTGTGAGAGGGCAAGGCCCCAGGCATCTAGGGTGTAGGTGGTTTTGCACCTGAGGAGCCTGGGCTAGTTGGTCAGCAGGCCTTGCTTTTCCCTAGGAGCCACACTGCAGTCTCATTAGATCTGGGAGTCTTAATCTCGAGGTAGTCTCCTCATTACAGCACTGATGCTCAGCAGAGACTTATTTTAAAGATAACATAGTTCAGAAGGACACATGTACCCCAATGCTCATTGCACCGCTACTTACAATAGCCAAGTCATGGAAGCAAACTAGATGTCCCTCAATGGTCCATTGAGGTCTATTAGTGACTATAGAAGATGTGATACATATACACAATGGAATACCACTCAGGCATAAAAATAACAAAATAATGTCATTTGCAGCAACATAGATGGGCCTAGAGATTATCATACTAGGTGAAGCAGGCCAGACAGAGAAAGACAAATAACATCTAATATTGCTTATATGTGAAATCTAAAAATACGCAAATAAGCTTACTTACAAAGCAAAAACAGTGTCACAGACTTAGAGAAGGAACTTACAGTTACTAGGGAGGAACGGCGAGGGGTGAGGGATAGGTGGGGAGTTTGGGATGGACGTGTATGCAATCTATATAGTAAATAGATAACCAACAGGGACTACTGTATAGCACAGGGAAGATGTAAGATGCATGTGTAGGTAAAACTGAACCACTTGGCTGTGCACCGGAAATCCGCACAACATTGTAATCAACTCCACTCCCATCTTAAATAAAGAAGAAAAAGAATAGAAGATAGCAGAGTGTCAGTATAGCCCAAATGGTGTTGCACAGATTCTAATGAGGGCGAGTATTTAAAGGAGACTGGGGAGAGGGTGGTTGGAAGGGCCCGGGCATTCCATTGAGTCAGGGCAGGAAGACAGGATTTGGACAACAAGAATATAAGGCCTTTCAGCAGGGAACCCACACGTGGGAAACTCCAAGGTGAAAATGAACAGCACAGTTAGATCTTTCTGGAGTGAGAAGAGACAAGAGATGGCTGAGACCCAAGCACTGCTCAATTTTTTTCCTTCCCGGAATACACTTCCGCAAAGGCCACAGAGAGAGGACGAGGACACAGAGACGAATGCGCTCAGCTTACTGCTGCGAAACGTTGACTGCAAACGCAGCTGTGACCTCTGCCCTGGCGCTGGGCCAGCTGTCCTGTGGGTCACGGGCCAACTGGCTGCTGCTTAAAGGCTCACCATCCTGACTGCTGGAGAAGCTAGTTCCTGCTTTCTTCCTTTGGCAGAACTTGCCTCTCTTCTCCTGATGAGAGTAGTAAGTTCTAATGGGATGAACATATAATGGAAACGAACACAAAACAGGAAAGACAGTGTGCCATTCTAAGACTGTGCTTTAATCAGATCCTGGTGCCCCAGGAAGCGAATCCATTCTATCTGCTGTTCAGGGACACAGAAAAGCCTCCAGTCAACAGGACCTGGTCTGGGCCACCCTGCTCTGCCAGGCCTTGGGTGCTTAGCTTGAGAATCTTCCTTCTGTCCCTCTGAACCAAGCTCCTTCCTTCTCTCCCATGCTCTGCACCCAGAAGGCTGGCCTTGACTGCTGGCCTCAGTGATAAGCCCTGCTGCCCAGCTCTAGGCTAGAGGTGGCTCTGGGCCGCCTGGAGGAATCCAGAAGGGAAAGGAGGGAGTGGTTGGGGTTTTCATTCCTGGGCTGCATGCGGTTGGCACAGACTAACGGCCTCCATGAATTCAGGCCTCAGCTCCTACCTGACAGCCGTCTCCATGGTGACAAATCTACCCAAATTCTCATAAGCACTCCACACCCTTGACCTTTCAGGCTGAAGGATTGCCGGAGCTTCCCACTGTCCCTGGGGCTGTGATGTCTCTCCATCCCCTGAGGCTTTTCCTTATGCCAAACATGTGACTCTATCTGAGTCCTTATTTAATCTCTCTTCAGCTTCCCCCTTTCTGACTTGTTTCCTGCTTCTTCCAAAACTCCTGGATGATCCAGACACAGCCTGACTGTGGAGGGTCCCAGGAAGCTTCACGTAGGGTGGCTGGGGTGTCCAAGAGCAGCAGAAGCGTTCAGGGGCCATGTGGCATCCGGCACGGAAGAGCTTCCACATTTCAGCAGCTGCAGTCATCACACAGGTGCGTGCTGGCTGCCATCAGCCCCGTCCTGAGCATTAACTGCTCCCGTCTCATTTTTCACATAAAGAAACCAAGACTCAGGAAGGTCAAATGAAATGGCCCATTATAATTTTCCTGTCTGCGAGGGTTTGGGGCTACAGCTCATGAATCCTTTCAGGATGGTGAATGCCACATTCTATATATAAAACCATGACATATAAAGGAAACATGTAAGAAATTCTTTCTAAAGGGTCAGAACCCTGAGTGCATTTATGTCCTTTACCTGTGATTTTTTTTTTATCACCAACTCAATGAATTTAGTTTCTCTGCTCCCTGGGAAGAGACTGTATGATAACAGAGGCCTTACCTAATTCTTTGTTTTGGTACAATGTCTAACATGTTTTTGGCATTTAATGAATGTCTATTAATAGCATCTATCCACAGGAGCTCAGTGCTCAATGTGATCGCTTGCTGCTTCATAAGTGGACGTATAATACAAAATAAGAGGGTCACTTTCTTCCAGGTGAAATCGTGGGTCAGCTTCGAGAGGACTCTCAGAGGCTGTGTCACCCAGCTCTCCAGCCCAGGCAGTGCTGGGCTCTAGCTGTGACCGTCATGGTGGTGTTGCTCACGGACACCCCTGCACAGGTGCCTAGCGGGCCCTTCCCAGGGGCTACCAGGCTGGCAACACCTCCTCATGTCCAGTCTAACCCCTTACCCTCTCTGTGCACACAATGGGCAGAGAGAACCAGTCACAGCCAGGCAGGAGGAAGTGGGTGGGAAATGGAAACATGCTCAGTGGAGAATGACGGCCAAGGGCTGGGAGGCTGAGCGCTCACTCCTCTCGAGTTGAAAGCAGAAGGATGAGACCTTTTGAGGTCAGTCCTGTGTGCCTTTCTCCCCAGCACAGGAACAGACGCTGAGCCTCTGTTGTGTTTCAGGCAGTTGTATTAGATGCTAAGGATACAGGAATAAGTATAAACATAAAAAGACAACATAGAGATTAATTGCAACCATGAGGAGACTTCTGTTTAAAAAGTATGAAAACTAGGGACTTCCTTGGCAGTCCAGTGGTTAAGACTCCAGCCTTCCACTGCAGGGGGCCCAGGTTCGATCCCTGGTCAGGGAAATTCCTGCATGACACACGACATGGCTAAAAAAAAAAAAAAAATGAAAACTAGAAAACAGTCCTATGATTAGTGGCTAATTCCTTCCCATATTCTGAGAGCACCTATTGTTTCAGGAGCCTGGGATATGAGCAAGAGAGCTTTGGATGTTTGCTTTCTGTCGGTGAACTAGAGTTAACCACTAGCTCTAAGTAAAAAAAAAAAAAAAATCAGGTGGTTATTTTTACCCTAGTACCCATGGCCTCAGATTCTGAGAAGATTAGATGAGTCACTATAGAGAGCGCACTTTGAAGAGTGCCTGTGTATAGAAGAAGCAATACATGAGGGTCACAAAGGAGAGGCACAGAGTGATATGAGAGAAATCTGGGGGCCAAACCTGCTCCTGGGGATCAGAAAAGGCCTCCTGGAGGAAATGTCATGTAAGCTTGGGTCGGGGTAGGCTGGGAGAGCGCCCTCAAGCGGAGAAATCGGCATGGAGAAGACACTGTGGAGCAAAGAGCTCAGGACAGGCTGGTTGGGGCACAGGTGAGAAGCGGGTGATGAAGGAGGAAGCTGCCTCGACCCTCAGGGAGCAGACCAAGCACAGCCCTGCCAGCTGGGCGGGCGGTGGGCCAGAGTCCAGCCCCGACAGCAGGGTCCGGCCAGTCCCTTCCCTCTGCCTTCTCTATGTCCAACTCATGGAGAACGAGGTCCCAGAGGCCCAGAGAACTGAAAGACCTCACAGTGGAGAATCCAGAACTGTCATTTCTGTGATGCTAGATGGGAAGGTTTCACACTGCGGGGACTGGCATGACCTCTCAAGGACTCACCCAAGTACTTCTTAGGTGTTTAAGGGAGACCACCCAATATTTCTCAGGGTACATTTCTGAATTGACCCCATGTAGCTGACTCTACCTCAACCAAGAAGGAAAAAATGAACACGTGGATTTCATTTCAATGGTAGACCTCTTCCAAAAGCTTTTAGGATAACCCTGATCCAGGAAACGCGTTTCAGGAGAGTGTACTGCACCTTTAGCCCTGGTGGAGTAACAGATTTATTCTCCCACCTTACGATCTGGGCCACAAACTGAATACAGGAGCCCAGATTTCATTCCCTGCAAGACAAAACCAAGGCAGCAGGGAACAGCCGTCCTTAGAGAAAGGAAACAAAAGAATTCGGTCAACAATCGCCCCAGATCACAGCTCAGAAAGAGTTCCCAGGCTTCAGTGCAGGCAGCAGAGACCAGCATGGGGCTGGCAGTCTCCTGACACAGCTGGAATTCACAGGCAGAGCATCAAGAGAAGAAAGCAGCCCAGGCCCCCTGAGGGGTCTTCAACTGAGCAGGTATGTGCCTGGCACACCCAGAGCCGGGGAAATCTGGCATGGATTAGGCAGAGGAAATGACCACACAGCGCCCAGGGATGAGGAGCCTCCAGGCCTACCAGACAGCATAGAAAATCCTCCTAACAAAGAACTGCTTGAAAAAAAATAATTGTCTGCTGCTTAACACCCAAAGCATGTACATCCTGCTTCTGGATCCCCCAATGTGGGTGCTCCTAGTCCAGTTCAGAAGCAGGCAGTGTCCACAGCAGTCCTGAACCCAGAAGGAGGCTGCCTTGGCCATGTCCGCCGTTGGTGTCCAGAGCTGCCCTGGACATGGGCGCCCCTCTGAGCTCAGAGAGGACAGATACTGGGGGCCGTCCCTTTTCACCACGTTGTCCTGGAAGTCACACATCACATCTGCTCTCATCGTTGTGAAGAAGTTGTCATGTGGGCCACTCAACATCAGGGACAACTCTGCTTTAAAGGAAGTCTCTTCTCGTCATCAAGGAGTCTTGCCTCCTAGTCGCAGAGGAAAGTCACAGGGGTGTGAGTGGTTTCAGTGACTGAGTCCAGAGAGAAGGCTGAGGGGTAACTGGCAGGAATTGATATGCTTGTCATCTGAAGCTCACATCCTGCTGTGTGTTTGCTAAGTCACTTCAGTCATGTCCTACTCTTTGTGACCTTATGGACTGTAGCCCACCAGGCTCCTCTGTCAGTGAGGTTCTCCAGGCAAGAATACTGAAGCAGGTTGCCATTTCCTCCTCCAAGGGATCTTTCCTACCCAGAGATTGAACCTATGGCTCCTGCAGCTGCTGCACTGACAGGCAGATTCTTAACCGCTGAGCCACCTGGGAAACTCTCAAAGCACCAAAATCAAAAGCTCAAATCAGGACTCTAAAAGGACCTCCAACAAAAAGCATATCACCTCCCTGGCTGAGTGCCCAGCATCCCATGAAAAACTACCATCTTTGTCATCAGATGTAAATCGGGCTCCTGAACTCTGATGAGCTGCTGAGGAGGGTTGCTGAGGTGCAGATTTGCTCTTGAGATGGTCACTATCACTCCATCACTGACCAGTCCTGCAGAAAGTAAGTGACAAATTCGTTTTAAGCAAAGTCCTCAAAATTAAAGAAGCAGTGTTTTCCTCATCTGCCCCTATACAGGGATGATGTGTTCAGTCTTCAGCACTGAAGAGTCACAGTTTGGGGGAAATGAGTGTCTACCCCTTCTCTGACCCTTCCCCTCCTTGACTGCGTGCTTCTGTCTGTCTGCAGCCTTTTGGGGTTGTCAGGGGTCAGAACGCCAGGGGTCCTCCTGATAACACATAAACCATGTCAAGACAGCTTCCCTGCTGGAGTCGCCTCTCTAGAACTTTACCAGGCTATGGATCAAAATGATAGACATTGTAAAATAAAAAGCATTTTCAGCCTCACAAACATTTTCCCCAATAGTCTTTAATTCTACTCAAGTAGGTCAAAGTCTGGTTTCAGCCATTAAAAGACAAAAGGCTAAAATAATAGTCTTTTATGTCTAGAGAGAGTGAGAGGGTGAGTATGAACCCTCATCCTGGCTCACCCAATGCGGGCTGCCCCACTTCTGGCCCCCACTGTTTATTTGCATGATAGAAAAACTGACCCTGAATATTCAGTGACAATCTAGATGGGAAAAGAATTTTTAAAAGAATAGATATGTATATATGTCTATCTGAATCACTTTGCTATGTTTCTGAAACTAACACAACACTGTAAATCAACTATACTCCAATATAAAATAAAAATTTAAAAAAAAAAACAACAATAAACCAAACAGGCCCCCAGAAGAACTTTGTGTCCTCAGTCCTGGGCAGCAGGCGGCACGCAGGACACAGGGCACCTGTGGGTGAAACATCGCATTCGTCCTGGAACAGGAAGATGCTGTGGGTTCTCCGGGGTTTGTCACTCCCCAGAGAGTCAACGTTTGAAACAGGACTTGGCTGTCTCACAGTGGGTGGCCGGGAGGCGGTGCGATGCCCAGCAGGCAGACTTGGTGAGAGCCGTGAGCAGAGAGAGAAAAGCGAGCCTCCCAGGAGAGCTGGGTGGTGGAGAGGGTGAGGGAGGTGGGAGTGAGGTCCGGCAGTCACTCAGGGGTGGACAGGCCAGCAGAGTTCCTGCTGCAGAGTTTACAGCATGTGAGGGCGAAGCCTGCGTCAGCTGGGTTATGTCTTGGTGATCTCAGGCAGGACTTGGAGGAGTCTGGTGGCATCCCCACTGACTGCTGTTTTAGACTAGAGTCAGAAATACACCTTTGCCACCACCACCACACTGCCCAGAGGCTGGGCAGAGCGCAGGTCAGCAGCCAGGCCCTGCAGTCTCACACGACAGGAGAAGACCTGTGGTTGGGTCCACTTTGATGATGGGATCGGTGCCCCGAGGAGAGGTTAGGAATGGGATATCTCAAATAGGGAACAGAACCTACGTGATTTTTTATGAACTCTCTAAAGCAGTAACATATTTGAAAATGTCTCGAAAGCATCCACAGAGGAGAATCATTGGAGGTATGCATAAGGCATTGTCTGTGCACACCTCATTTCTAAAACCACAGATGACACAGCTCCACTCAGAAGGGAGTATTCTGAGGAAGATTATGCCTCGTGAGCCTGCAACTCTGGGCGCCTGGCACAATATGAAAGTCGTGGTGATTGTTTACAATATCATCCCTCTCGGACAGGGCCTCAGGAAGTGTGCCTCTCCAGGAGGCTGGTGTTTGGGGAGGTTTCCATGGAGGCTGTGTCTGTGAGGTGGACTGAGGATTTAAGCAAATCTGCAGAATCAAAACACAATGAGGTGACTCTGCAGAATCAAAACACCAGTCAAAAATGGCCATCATCAAAAAATCCACAAACCATAAACACTGGAGAGGGTGTAGGGGAAGGGGAGCCCTCCTACACTGTTGTAGGGAATGTAAACTGGTATAGCCACTAAGGAAATAGTATGGAAGATACTTTAAAAAACTAAAATAGAGCTTCTGTATGATCCAGCAAGCCCAGTCCTGGGCATATATCTGGAGAAAATTATAATTGAAAAATATACATGGACACCTATGTTCATAGCAGGGCTATTTATAATAGACTGGACATGGAAATAATGTAAACGTCCATTGGCAGGTGAATGGATAGAGATGTGGTACATTATGGAATATTACTCAGCCATAAAAAAGAACGAAACAATGCCATTTGCAGTAACTGGATGGACCTGGAGATTATCATACTAAGTGAAGTAAGTCAGACAGAGACAGACAAATACCAAACAATACCACTGACATTCGGAGTCTAAATTAAGTGAACTTATCTACACAACAGAAACGGACCCGCAGACACGAAGAATAGATGCTTGGTTGCCAAGGGGCAGAGAGGGGTCGGGGAGGGATGGACTGAGAGTTTGGGGTTAACAAATGCAAACTGTTATGTGTATGGGATAGACGGACAAGATCCTACTTTAAAGCACATGGAACTATATTCAATGTCCTTTGATAAACCATACTGCAAACTAACCTCAAAAATTATACATATGTATAATGGAATCATTTTACTATAAAGTAGATATTCACACAGCATCATAAATCAATTATACTTCAACTTAAATAATAGGAGTGTCTGCAGGAGAGTTCAGGATGAGGTACCTCACCAGGAAGTGGTTCAGACATGCTGAGAACCCATCACACCAATCATGCAGGGCCCACACTAACAGGGGGCAGGTGACAGCAGGGCTGCTCTTTCCCCCGGGGACCCTGTGTGGCCTGGAGGAGAGGTAAGAGAAAGGGAAGAGCTCTCCCCTAGGGGACGTGTCTGGAGTTTCTCTTCCGTGTTGCATGCAAGCGGCTCCCAGCAGTCTGTACTAATTAGCCCTGTCACAGTTGGTTTTGAGGCATGTCACAAGCAATTTGTGGACAATAATAAAGGAGCAAATTTTTCCAATGATTCCTTTCTTTATAAATTAGATTAATGTGTTAAGACTTCTTTGGTTGTAATAGAGAGAGAGCCAAATTGAATTAGTTTGGGCAAGAAGAACTTATTACAAGCTCTGTGTCATGCCAAGAGCAAGGCTGCAGCTGACAGTGATCAAGAACCCTGTGTCCTCAGAGTGCTCCTCTCACCTTTCACACCTACTTTTCTCTGCACATTGGATTTATTTTCCCAGGAGTACATGGCAAGAGGTGCCGTGTAAACAGTTCACAAGCCTCGCATTGCACGTGTTACCAGTCCAGCTCCTAAATCTCTGTTTCAAGTTTCAGTTGGAACATCTCTAAGGGTTGAAGCCAACTCACTGGAAAAGACCCTGATGCTGGGAAAGACTGAGGGCAGGAGGAGAAGGGAGGTGGGCAGAGGATGAGACGGTTAGACGCCATCACCAACTCAGTGGACAGTGAATTTGAGCAAACTCTGGGAGACATTGGAGATCAGGAGAGCCTGGGGTGCAGCAGTCCATGGGGGTCTCAAAAAGTCGGACAGGACTGAGTGAGCAATGACAAAGGGAAGAAGAATTGATGCAGTCACTGCCCAAACAAGGTGTGACACGCGCCTGGTCACCTGACTCCAACCCAGGTCCCCACCTCCCAGATAAACTCTGTCACCCCAACACAACTTCAAAATCCCTCTCATGATCATTTCTCTGACCCCATTTTCCATGTCTCTCCAAAATCCTTTACATTCTGGTCCAGAACTCACAGTCTGCTAGTAGAGATCGCCCGAACCCTGAGTTCCTTCTCTAAAAGTGACTCTCACAAGCTACTCTGGAAGATACTAGCTCTTGAGTTCATTTCTCAAGTGGAGGCTGAACCTTCTCATTCCCTGTCTTCCCCAAATCCCCAACTCTATACTCCTTGCCCTCTGTTGCTTCTACAAAACCACTTCTTTCTCAGATTCACCCTCTTCCTCCAAGGCATCTACTTCTGCTTTATCGATTATGCCAAAGCCTTTGACTGTGTGGATCACAACAAACTGTGGAAAATTCTTCAAGAGATGGGAATCCCAGACCATCTGACCTGCCTCCTGAGAAATCTGTATGCAGGTCAAGAAGCAACAGTCAGAACCAAACATGAAACAACAGACTGGTTCCAAATTGGGAAAGGAGTACCTCAAGGCCATATATTGTCACCCTGCTTATTTAACTTATATGCAGGGTATGTCATGCGAAATGCCAGGCTAGATGAAGTACAAGCTGGAATTAAGATTGCCAAGAAAAATATCAACAACCTCAGATACGCAGATGACACCACCCTTTGGCAGAAGTGAAGAATTAAAAAACAGCTTGATGAAAGTGAAAGAAGAGAGTGAAAAAGCTGGCTTAAAACTCAGCATTCAGACAACTAATATCATGGCATACAGTCCCATCACATCATGGCAAAGAGATGGGGAAACAGTGGATACTGATAGACTTCCCTTTCTTGGGCTCCAAAATCACTGTAGATGGTGACTGCAACCATGAAATTAAAAGACGTGGTAGAAAAGTTATGACCAAACTAGACAGTATATTAAAAAACAGAGATATTACCTTGCCAACAAAGGTCCGTCTAGTCAAAGCTATGGTTTTGTCCAGTAGTCATGTGTGTATGTGAGAGTTGGACTATAAAGAAAGCTGAGTGCCAAAGAATTGATGCTTTTGAATTGTGATGTTGGAGTAGACTCTTGAAAGTCCCTTGGACTGCAATGAGATCCAACCAATCAATCCTAAAGGAAATCAGCCCTGAATATTCATTGGAAGGACTGAAGCTGAAGCCAAAACTCCAATAATTTGGCCACCTGATGCAAATAACTGACTCATTTGAAAAAATCCTGATGCTGGGAAAGATTGGAGGTGGGAAGAGAAGGGGATGACAGAGGATGAGATGGTTGGATGGCATCACTGACTTGATGGACGTTAGTTTGAGCAAGCTCCAGTAGTTGATGATGGACAGGGAGGCCTGCCTGGCGTGCTGCTGTTCATGGGGTCGCAAAGAGTTGGACTTGACTGAGCAACTGAACTGAACTGAACTGAATTGGGATTCAGGTGAATAAGTCATATCCACCCCCCATCTGCTCTATTCACCTCATCATTGACCTCCCAATCATTTCCCCTTGTTCATTCAAATTTGAGCACTTGCTTTTATTACAATCATCTTCTCTACTCTGTCTTCCCTTTCTGTGAGGACAATTCATCCCAAATCTTGCTGTTATATTTGCATTATATTTGGGCCAGTGGGAACCCAAGGGGCTATAGAGAACAAAGGAAGAAAAATGTAATTTTAAAAAGTGGAGCTTCAGCTTTGCCTTGATTATGCATGATGGAGCTAGATGGTACTGGGAAGGGTGTATCGGGGTAAGAGCAGTGTGGAACCTGAAACAGCCTCATTCGTGTCAAAGAGGAGACATGATTTCTACTGGGCAGGATGGAGGGGAGTGGAAAGTGAGGAGGGCTGAGGGAGCAGACCAGGAGAAAACTTTGGAGGGCTGTCTCTGCCGACTGGAAGGAGGTCCATCTTTCTCCCATTTTTACAATAAAGGAGAGTTGAGTGGTCTGGCACCCGTGCATGAGTTGGTGACAGCATTTTGCACTTTGTTCCTGATAATACACTTCTTAGGCTCTCTCTTTCAACTGAAGATTTCTGAGATGCAAACATTCTCTCCATCTTTCTATCTCCGTTATTGAACACATAGTAGGGGCTCTGTGTTCGCTGAAAGAAACAGTAAACCTGTGATATCCCTGAGCATTTCCTGTTCATACAATTATTTACAGAGAAAAATAGAATGAAAAGTGTATTCCAAGTTTTGGATAGTAGCCTTAGAGACAAGCTTTTGGAAACCCAGCCAATCCACAGCCCACACTCCGCAGAGATGACAGTTTTGTGACTTTGACAGTTTTTCAAACTTGCCCTGGAGAAGTGTGATTAGGCAAGTTGTGTCCAGGAGTTTGGGAATACAACGAATAGTTTACATGGCTTTATTGCTTTACAGTCTGCAAGGTGGTTTTCAGGAACATTATTTTATTAAATCCTCTCCATCAAGCGTGAGAGAGTGAGAGGGAGGTCTTATCATCCTTGCAAGAAAGTAAGGCAGAGACTTGAAGCCACTTGGCCAAGGTCATACAACCAGTAAGTGATAGAGCCTGGACTTAAACTGGGATATTTGAACTTAACTGACTCTTGACTGAACTTGAACTGGTTCCAAGTAGAGGATCTTTCTGTTTCTTTGCACTGACCCTGGATCACGGTAAGAATGCCTGACATTGGAGAGACTGTGGGTTACCAGTGAGGTTGTCCTATGGCGTCTCTTAAAAAAAAAATCCCCAGGTAAAAGCATCTGTGCTAATAAGTGTGTGAACTGCCTACAAAACCTGGGAATACTTTCATCCTTTCACTGCTATGCCATTGGTCAGATCCTGGTATTATGTCTGGCCTGAATCTCAGTCTTTCAAGAGAGATGTACAGAAACGTGAAAGGGTTCAGTCTATTCTATCTGATATATGAAGGAATATTATGGGAGGATTATGGTCACCGTCGGCACACAGGGAGGGCATAGCCTCACAGGAAATTAGCAACTTGCTGCAACATAAATATAGGTTAGACCCAAGGCGGGGAAAAAAAATTCCTGACGGTGAGGGCTGTGAGATGCTGAGAATGTCTTCAAAGCAGGATATGAATTCTCTATCACTGCAGATTTTTAAGAATAGGAAAAATTCTTTTCAGAGTATGTTGGAAAGCTGGGAGCTGAGGAATATATATAATCAGCTCTGGTTTTCCTCCTGAGGGGGTGGGGGTGGCGGGATGTACCAACAGTATCCTCGGGGCTTACCCTGAACTTTTGCTTTTTATTCATCTCCCCTCCCATATTATGTTACTGTGTAGCTTGCTAACTACAAGTAGATGTGTTTTCCTCTGTTTATTGTATTAAACATGGGAAGCATGATCTAGGTATCCATTCCCAAGAAATATCTGCTGTCTGAAAAGTCCAGCCTGCTGGTGATAGCAGGGGTGAAAGGAGAAAAGAGACAGACATGAAACCATCTGTCTTTCTCCTATCTTGTCCTCAGCAACCCCATGTTAGAAGCTTCGTGCAACCCTCCTAAAAATGATCTTAGTGATTCTTTTCACTCTTTATCAATTGCCTTGTTCTGCATGCTTCTCTAGACCCAAAGTAATTATATGTGACTGTCTTTTTGTTTAAAATATGTACTTATATGTTTGGAGGCATGTATTTTTAGAGGCCTTTAATGATTTTCTTCTTACATCATTGCACACTATTTTTAGGGTGTGTGGGAGAAGCTTCAAAAATAACAGGATTCTGTGCCTCCCTGCATCCACCTCATCTTGAGATACATGATCTGAGCGATCCTCCCCGTTGATTCTGGGCTTGGTAGATGCCACCAGTCCATGCTGTATTGCCAAGCCCCTGGCCAGCTCACCTCTGACCTCAGTCTCATCGGAGTCCACAGAGATTAGCAAAGACTAAGCCTATAGCCAAAGAACCATCAGTTGATCTACGGAATCCTTACTTGTACAAGTGGTTGGTTGAAAACATGTTGCTTTTGGATGGCTTGTTACCCAACTCAAGATAACTAGAGTCCATAAACTTAGAAATGGCAGGATTTGTTTCTAATCACTTCCATTTTAGGTTTGGCTTATTTCTGGGGGGAAAAATACAAAAACTAAATACACATAAGAGACTAATACATCAAACCCCAATATTTTAACACTGTGTTTGTTTCAGGTCATTTATAACACAGAGAGGATTACAAACCCATTCTCCTTTTTACTTCCTTTTGGCAATTATTTTCATCAATTTGGTATGAATTTGTCCAAGTTTCCACTTGTACTCTACATATGTGAGCATGTATTTTATCTAGATAAGAAAGTTTTCTTTAGTCAACGAGGCTAAACATATTTTAAATTATATATAGAACCCCTTCATGTATGTAAACCTGAATTAATTTTTCCATCGCCTGCTAATAGACATTTGTGGTTGCTTCCCACATTAGAAACTGTATGTCTGTACTTATTTCCTTGTGCACATATGAGGGTATTAGCTAGAATTAGTTATTATTTAATAACTGTTTAATGTGCATCTTCTCATTTTACATAAAACTTCCAGCTCTCTAAAATAGCAATGATAATTTAAATTTGTATTAGCAATGCATGAGCTTCAATTTCCTCACCTGAAACAAATACTTAATTTTTTTTTTTCAGCCACGAGTGAGGTTAAGGAGTAAAACAAATATTTTCAAACATCAGAAAATTAAATAAAAGGAACTGTGTACAAAAGATTTAAGTAGAATATGTGTTAATATATTTTAATCAGATAGATGAAAACAGTATCTTGTTTTATTTGCATTTTCTTGATTACTATAAAATATAGCTTTTCTTTATGTTTCTTAGTCATGCAGACTCTTTTCCATGAATTTCCTGCTTGAATTGTTTGCACATTTTTCTATTGTGTTTGTCATTTTCTTACTGTTTTTATTTAAGTTTCTTTAAATGGATGTTTACTTATTTTTTTATATATAAATGTTACAATTATTTCATCCAGTTGGTTTTTGTGTTTTACTTTGTTCTAGTATCTTAGCCATACAGAAAATTCCATTGTGGTGTAAATTAATGTAACCCATCTTTTCATTTATCATGTGGACTTTTTCGTTTCACCCTTTGTTTAAAAAATTACTTCCTCTTTCAAGTTCATAGATTTACATATATGTTTTTAAAATAATTCTGTAGCTTGCGTTAAATCCACATGGAACTGAGTTTGGGGGCAATGAGGAAGAGATCATACATTATAAATAGAAAAAGGAAATTTCCTTTAAGGAATTAAGCACTTAAGGAATTATGCATTTTAACCCTTTCTGCTCTCCATGTTGATTTTAAAAAGTGTCTGAATTAACCTATCAGACTTTTTAAATGCTTGGCTCTGGTTCTGGGTTTTCTATTCCATTCTGATTTTTTTCCCCCTCTTTGGTCTATTCTTAAACCCATATTCATTTAATCATTGTAACTTTAAAATGAATGTTGACAAATGGTAATACATGTCTCATCTCTTTGTTCTTACTTTATAGAACCATCTTGGTTCCTCGTATTTATTCATTATTCTATTTTAGACATGATGTTTTAAATTTCACAAAAAATCCTTTGAGATTATGATTAGAATTTTGTTGCATTTAAAGATCAAATTGGAATAATTTTATATTTATAATATTGAATTTTTGTATCAGAATAATGAGTGCCTCTCCATCTATTGAGGTCTTCTTTGATGCTCTTCATGACTTTTGTATTTCTTTTCATAAGAGTTCAGCACATCTTTGGCCAGGATGTTTCAAAGGACTTTTTATAGGTTTTGTTGTTATTGCAAAAATAAGGATTTTTTCCCCTGTTACACTTCTCTCCCATCATTCTTTGCAAAGAAGTATATTCTTTAAACTACTCAGATTATATCCTACAACCCTGCTATAATTTGTATGTCTATAAGTTATTTTACATTTCTATTCATGCAATTATTACATCTCAAATAAACTGAAAAGTATAGCTACTCTTCCTTTCCAATTCTACAACATCTTTTCTTTCTCTTCCTTGTCTTATTTTTGTTTGGTATTTTTGTTTTGGTATTTCCAGTAAAAGGCTTAACACTTATATCCCAAGTGTTCACTGAGGACTTGCTATGTGACGGACCTTGTGGTACACAGCATACAGAACAGAAAAACATCATTTTCCTCACGCAGGCCCCATTCTAACAAGAGGCAAAAATATATGTATATCTTACATGTATCAGTTCAGTTCTGTTCAGTCGCTCAGTCGTGTCCAACTCTTTGCGACCCCATGAATCGCAGCACGCCAGGCCTCCCTGTCCATCACCAACTCCAGGAGTTCACTCAGACTCACATCCATAGAGTTGGTGATGCCTTCCAGCCATCTCATCCTCGGTCGTCCCCTTCTCCTCCTGCCCCCAATCCCTCCCAGCATCAGGGTCTTTTCCAATGAGTCAGCTCTTCACATGAGGTGGCCAAAGTATTGGAGTTTCAGCTTTAGCATCATTCCTTCCAAAGAACACCCAGGACTGATCTCCTTTAGAATGGACTGGTTGGATCTCCTTGCAGTCCAAGGGACTCTCAAGAGTCTTCTCCAACACCACAGTTCAAAAGCATCAATTCTTCGGTGCTCAGCTTTCTCCACAGTCCAACTCTCCCATCCATACATGACCACTGGAAAAACCATAGCCTTGGCTAGACAGACCTTTGTTGGCAAAGTAATGTCTCTGCTTTTGAATATGTATAGTGTTAAGCAATTATAAGTGCTATAAGAAAAATATAAGGCAATGTTGGACTTCCCAAGTGGTGTTAGTGGTAAAGAGCCTGCCTGCTCATGCATGAGACCTCAGAGAACCAACGGGAGGGTTGATTCCTGGTCAGGAAGCTCCTCTGGAGGAGGGTACAACTAAAGCAACTTAGCACGCACTCACGCAAAGCAGGATTACAGAGCGTAGACTCAGAGGGTTATTGTTGTTTAGTTGCTAAGTCATATCAGACTCTTTTGCAACACCATGGATTATAAGTCACCAGTCTCCTACGTCCATGAGATTTCCCAGGCGAGAATACTGGAGTGGATTGGCTTTCCTACTCCAGAGGATCTTCCTGGCCTAGGGATAGAACCTGTGTCTTTTGTGTTTGCAGGAGGGTTCTTTACCACTGGGACAGCAAGGAAGCTCAGGCTCAGAGGGTATTGGCTATAACTTTAGGTAGAATTCAAGAGATGGGAATACCAGACAACCTGACCTACCTCCTGAGAAATCTGTATGCAGGTTGTAACAGTTAGAAAAACAGGTAGAGCTGGACATGGAACAACAGATTGGTTCCAAATAGGAAAAGGAGTACATCAAGGCTGTATATTGTCACCCTGCTTATTTAACTTATATGCAGAGTACATCATGAGAAATGCTGGACTGGATGAAACACAAGCTGGAATCAAGATTTCTAGGAGAAATATCAATAACCTCAGATATGCACATGACACCACCCTTACGGCAGAAAGTGAAGAGGAACTAAAAAGCCTCTTGTTGAAAGTGAAAGAGGAGAGTGAAAAAGTTGGCTTAAAACTCAACATTCAGAAAATTAAGATCATGGCATCTGGTCCCATCAGTTCAGTTCAGTTCAGTTCAGTTGCTCAGTCGTGTCCGACTCTTTGTGACCCCATGATTCGCAGCACGCCAGACCTCCCTGTCCATCACCAACTCCCGGACATCATGGCAAATAGATGGGGAAACAGTGGAAACAGTGGCAGACTTTATTTTGGGGGGCTCCAAAATCACTGTAGATGGTGACTACAGCCATGAAATTAAAAGACACTTGCTCCTTGGAAGAAAAGCTATGACCAACCTAGACAGCATATTAAAAAGCAGAGACATTACTTTGCCAACAAAGGTCTGTCTATCAAGGCTATGGTTTTTCCAGTAGTCATGTATAGATGTGAGAGTTGGACTATAAAGAAAGCTGAGTGCTGAAAAATTGATGCTTTTGAGCTGTGGTGTTGGAGAAGACTCTTGATAGTCCCTTGGACTGCAAGGAAATCCAATCAGTCAATCCTAAAGGAAATCAGTTTTGAATATTCATTGGAAGGACTGATGTTGAAGCTCCAATACTTTGGCCACATGATATGAAGAACTGACTCATTTGAAAAGACCCTGCTGCTGGGAAAGATTGGGGGCAAGAGGAGAAAGGAATGACAGAGGATGAGATGGTTGGATGACATCACCAACTCAAAAGACATGCGTTTGAGTAAACTCCAGGAGTTGGTGATGGACAGGGAGGCCTGGCATGCTGCAGTCCATGGAGTCACAAAGAGTCAGTCAACTGAACTGATTGAACTGAACTGAACTGATCAAGATGGGCCTTAATGAAGTGATATTTGAGGGAAGATGTGAAAGAGGTGAAATGGTTCACCATGCATCTATCTCGGTAGATGTTCAGGCCACTTTAGAGGACTGTTTGCTTCCTGTCTATCTATCCCACCCCCAACCAATTTCTGCTTCACCTACAACCTCCTCACAGACTGATCTTCATCCTTAGGAGTGAAGCCTAGTAGTGAGTACCTACATCTTCCCCTCCAGCCCCCAGAGAAGGCAACGGCACCCCACTCCAGTACTCTTGCCTGGAAAATCCCATGGACGGAGGAGCCTGGTGGGCTGCAGTCCATGGGGTCGTGAAGAGTCGGACACGACTGAGTGACTTCCCTTTCATTTTTCACTTTCATACATTGGAGAAGGAAATGGCAACCCACTCCAGTGTTCTTGCCTGGAGAACCCCAGGGACGGCGGAGCCTGGTGGGCTGCCGTCTAAGGGGTCACACAGAGTTGGACACGACTGAAGCGACTTAGTAGCAGCAGCAGCAGCCCCTCCAGCCCCAGTTGGTGATTGTTCCAATCTCTAGATCAGGATGACTCTCCTTAGATAGCTAACAAGCATCTCCTCTCCTTAGCCCAAGGGTCGAGGAGGGCCAGGCTCTTCTACTGGTTTCCCTGTTAACCAATGGGCCAATCAGATGTCATGCATGATGCTAAGTCACTTCAGTTGTGTTTGACCCTTTGTGACCCCATGGACTGTAGCCCGCCAGGCAACTCTGTTCATGAGATTCTCTAGGCAAGAATACTGCAGTGGGTTGCCATTTCCTCCTCCAGGAGATCTTCCTGACCCAAGGATCGAACCCATGCCTCTTTTGTTTCCTGCATTGGCAAGTGGGTTCTTTACCACTATTACCACCTGGGAAGCCCCGCAGAGTTGCAGGATATAATGATGTCAATTCCTCCTATAACTGGCACTTGTCCCCTTGCCCCTATCATTTTCCCCGGAGCAAAGACTGCTGCTGTCTTGTTCTGCTCACCATCCATAGTAGAGTAGTCACTCCAGAACCCTTTTGCTCTAGACATTAAGATTGCCCATCTGTTTATTAAACAATGCTGTCATCGACTCCTAGCTGTATCTTCTGCCTAAGGCGTGGCTAAGTATAGGGCTTCCCCAAATGTTGGGGAACACCAACACTGGAGAATGAACCCTCTAGAAGAGAGAAATCTTCAGACAAGGTTCAAGGCAGTGGAGAAGAGGAGAAATGAGCAGTGACTGACTCCTGGGTGTTCTTCTGAACTGGACTTGATGTGTGAAAGAAAGGAAGCACTCATCAAAGATTCTTATATTTGTGGCCTAAGCAATAACAAAGAGGCTTATTCTCTCAATGGAAAAAGGAAAGTCGAGGGTTAAACAGATTAAGGGGGAGAAGATGAAGCCTCCAAATCCAGACATGGTGCTGGGCTGCAACCCACAGGCAGTCCAGATTCAAGACAGAAGAAATAGCCCAGTGTCAGTAACAGAGACATCGATAGTTTAATGGATGGGGAGCTCACACATCACAAAGAAGGTCTTGGAGTAACACCCCACCCAGTGCAGTGGGAGGCAGGCCAGCAGTCCTCCTTGGTGGGGGGAGTTATCAGTTAGAGGGGAACTGACATCAGGTGGGGCTCATTAGTTACCAGGGAAACCAGCAGAGGGGCACGCCCTGAATAGCCCCTTTGATAAGAACAATCCACCAGCTGGGGCCTGGGGCAATAGGAAGGTAAATCAGAGAACAGGGTGGGCGTGAAGCAGGCATAGGTGTACAGAGAGCAAGAGAGCAGCCACCTGACAGAGCCTGACTACAAACCTGGAAAGCTTGAGCTGTGGATGAGAAATCCAAGAAGAGACCTGGAATCGCAAACTGACATTCAAAGTTGGTAAGAGAGGTCTGGCTGGAGATGAAAATTGAGAGGCACTGGCAAACAGAAAGTATTTCAAGTCAGGATATTAAATATTTAGTCATGAGATGGTTGGATGGCATCATTGACTCAGTGGACATGAGTTTGAGCAAACTTTGGGAGATAGTGAAGGACAGGGAAGCCTGGTGTGCTGCAGCCCATGGGGTCTCAAAGAGTAGGACATGACTTATGAATAGCAACAAAAGTCATGAGATAAGATGAAAACATTTAGACTGAGAACTAAGCCCTGGGACACTCTAAAAATAAGAGACTGCAATGATGAGGAACTAGAAAAGGTGAAGGAGAAAGGCCTGCCAGTCAGGAGGAAATAGAGGATTCTGACATCCTAGGAAGTAAATGCAGGTTGTGGAACCAGAGGAGCGTGAAGATGGGTGTCAAAAGCTGTAGAAGGGTCAGCAGAGATGGAGGTCAGAAGTGACCACCGAATATAGACTTGGATGAGTTCCTGTGCCATCGAGCATGCAGACAAAACCCTCACTGGGGGATTTGAAGACAGTACGGAGAGAGTCATCTGACACAGGGAAAGGAGCTCACTCTTCAGAGTTTTACTGGAAAGGAGAGCAGACAACTGAAACTGTAGCTACAAGAGAAACAAAAAACGCAGAGCACAGAGAAACTGCCTTTACTGTGCTGATGAGACGTGTCCAACAGCAAGGGGAAAGATGCACATGACAGCGCTGGAGGTTTTAGAAGGACGTCCTTGAGTGCGGAAAAGTGAACACGAGCTTGAGTACAAAGCAGGAGAGATGGATTCAGATAGAGCTAATAAGACATTTCTAAGCAAGTCATGGACATGCCCTGCATTCCACTCTGCTCAGAGCTTGCGTGAATCATAACTGAACATTAAGTTGCATTGTATTATTCTCTGGGACCTATTTCAATGATCATAGCACGTTCCCTCTCTTATTAAAGTGGTATGTTAGAAGCTTATCTCGTGTTGAACATCTTTGTATACATGGGATAAATACTACTTAGTCATGATGTATTTTTACGCAATATTACCCTCACTATTTTATGAATATTGCTTCTGTGTTTATAAGTCACACAAGATTATGATTTTTTTGTATCATCATTGTTCAGTTTGGGTCGGTTTTATACTAATGCTTGAAATGAGTTGAGTAGTTTTACCTTTTAAAAACAGTTTTGTAAGTCAGGAATTATCTGTTCCTCTTTCCTGAGAATTTGGTGACATCTATAAAATTATCTAGAACTGATACTTTTCTAGGGAGAAGACTTAGGCTAATGATTTAATTCCTTCATAATTATTAGAATATTCAAATTTTTCTACTTCTTCTAGAGTCAGTTTTGTGATTTTTATATATATATTAAACTGTAGGAATAAAATTATTCATAATATTGCTTTAAATATACCTGTAATTATGTTCATTTCCCATCTTTATTGCATAGAATGTTTTAAAAAGTAATTTTATCATGATCATTTATTTTTAGTTACACAGATATATGCAGTAGAAAAATAACTCACTTTTCTAATTCTAAGATAGCCTATGTGCTTGAGTTTAATTCTAAAGATATCTTTGAAGGCTTACTGAGTGGGCATACTTGGCAAGGTTTATAAGTAAATTTTACTTCCTAGAACAAATACAAAATGAATAAACACAATTTCCCACAACAATATTAACATACATTGCACCAATCATAACCTTGGACCTTAGAGTTATATTTTCTAAGACACATGTAAACCGTTTCGGTTAGAACTCTTAGGAGAATTTCTTGCAAATAAACTAGCTAAGAAAGCAATATTATTGCAAAAGTACAGGTGAAAAATAGATATAATCTTAAAAAAAAAAACCCTTTTTGCCATCTGGCTAAAAAAACACTTGTATCTATAAGCACTCTACTTAAAATTTCTCATTATTTAGAATTAAATGAGTAGCTTATGATTTATTCTAATTTTAACCAAGACTGAATCAATGTATTAGGGACTTATAATTTTCTATTCCCACTTCCCTCTTTCTTGAAGTTTTGCCATACATTTTCTATTGTGTTATTTTAATTTATAGAATTAGCTTTGGGCTTTGTTAAAAATTCCTAAAGACCTATTTAGTTTATTTCTGTGTCAATCATCTTTACTTTTATTTTTATTATTTCCTTCATTCATTACATAGTTTATTTTTCATGGTCTAGATTTGTGATTGAATGTGTAATTCATTAATGAATAACTCAAGTTTCAGATTTTCTTCTTGTTCATTTTGTGCATGTAATGCTATAAAATTTCCCCCAATTATTACTTTAGACACAACCTGTAATTTGGATGTATAGAGATTTCTTTGTTGTTCCTCTCTAGATACTTTATAAGCCTACTAAGATTTCTTTACTTCATGAGTTACTTAGCAATATGTTTTTAAGTTGCCACAAATATGAGTAGAGGTCATTGAAATTGTGTTTTTGTTGCTAATATTGCACTGGGATCAAGGAACTCAGTTTGCGTGTTTTCTTCTGAATTTCTGATAAGTGTGCAAATATAGATATAAAGTTCATGACAATGAGAGCCTGCTGTAACATCATTTCAGCTCTCAAAATTTAGCTGTTGCCCCTGACTTCACCCTAGATGATTTCTTGCAGCTGTCTTATCTTTGAGGTGTGGAACTGTAAAAATAGAACTCCAGAGAAAGTCCTCACATATTGTCTGTGGCTAAAGTCAGTTTAAATAGTTTTTGTTGTACTCTTGTTTTATTTTAATTTCCAAACATCCACAAACTAATACTTTTATAAACTACGGGCCAAAAGCTTAGCTGTAGTGGAAGTATCAAAATGATACATGAAAGTGTTCAGCTGCTCCTACTTTCTGTACTTACTAAGTTATCCCTTGTTGTGGCTGATGTTCAGTCACATAGTCATGTCTGATTCTTTGCGACCTCATGGACTGTAGTCCTCCAAGCTCCTCTGTCCACGGGATTTCCCGGGAAAGGATACTGGAATGGGTTGCCATTTCCTTCTCCAGGGAATTTAATCTATTCTGCACACAGCAACCAGGAATATTACTTTAAAAATACACAAATCAGATCCTGTTATTCCTAGTTCACAAGCCTCCAGTGATTTCCCCAACTCATTTCGGGGAAAAAGATTATTTATTACCATGGATCAGCAGCACTTGGAGTATCAAATTTTGAGTAGCATGGCTCTAAATGCCTTAATCAGACATATATACCATTATGTGAGTATGTATAAAATATGTGTGTGTTTTATTTATTTACATCTATCTGTGTGTCTATGTATACATACTCAAGCACATATACCAACTGCGGAATGAGAAATGTTTTGTAAAATTATAGAAATTCAAAAGCATAGCACATTTGTGCTGCAGTCTGAGATATACTGTATCTTTGCAAAATGCAACTGGCTGCGCTCTGCACCTCCTTCAAGTAAGCTAGAGGCATAGCCCTTGGTTGTCCGTTTAGGATTTCTGAGGTAAAATATGCATCGTTTGGGATTATTGCCTCAGATAACTTACTGAGCCATCCAGAGACTTCCATACAAGGGTTTTCTGTAGGTTCAGACTGCACACCATGCTGCTTGGCTTCCTGGGCCATATAATTCAGGAAACAAAAGAACCAGGGTGGGTGAAGATGTAGGTGACATTTTTGTTGAACTCTAATAGAAGTCACAGAGAAGATGTCTATGATTTACCTATCAGGGAACCACCTTCCACTTGAAAAATAGCTTCTAGTGAGAGACTGGGGTGCAGTAGAGACTGAGCTCCTCACCACAGAAAACCAAAGAATTGTAACCTGCAAAACGGCAAGGAGAAAAAGGGCAGAGCCTAAATACAGAAGCGCATCGGAAGCTCTGAATTACAAGCACCTTCTAAAACTCCACAAATGTAATCTAATGTCAAGGGGCAGGAAAGTGCATTCTGCACACTCTTAGGTCAGAGAAGGTCTGTGACCAAGTCAAACATCAATGGTGGGACTTCCCTGGTGGTCCAGTGGCTAAGACCCCATGCTCCCAATGCAGAGGACCTGGGTTCAATCCCTGGTCAGGGATGTAGATCCCACATGCCACAACTAAGACCCAGCACAACCAAATAAATAAATACTTTAAAGAAAATCAATACAGTTGAGACATAAACACCTCCTCTGGAGGGAGGGAGGAGAGTGAATATGTTTGAACAATGACATAATCTATTGTACCTACTAAATTATAAAGTTGGGCAGGCTGATCAGAAGTCCATCAGGTAACAGAAGTGGTACCTTTGAGACCAGGCTCAAACAGACCCAAGAAGCCCAAATTGGTTATATGCACAGGTGTCAGCTGCCTATGATATCCTGTCTCTCTTCCCTCAGCCCATCCTTACCACCTGGTTGTCGCCTGAGAAGTTTCCTATGACCATCTGACCCCAGAGGAAAGGAACTTGACCAGATTCCCAGAGGTATCAGTACAAAATATTAGCACTAACGTGAAATGAAGTACTGCCTCATTGTCTGGAAGGCAGGATGAACACAAGTAAAAGGTTGTTCCAGCGTTCAGATGAAAACAGGAGGCATTCTGGATCCTGTGTTGGCTCTTTATTTGTCATACTCTATCAACATAAATTCCATTAGCAGGCACTTAAAAACAAATTGTAGACCCAAACATTTCCCGTACTTTCTACCGATAGCACCCGAGAGAAGCCACCCGAACGTCCAGCCAGGATGATGGCAAAAGTCTTCCAACGGCCTCCCTTCCTTCTCTTTCTTCTAATCTACTCTGCGCACAGCACACAGGAATATTAGATTGTTATTTCTAGTTCACAAACCTCCAGTGATTTCCCCAACTCATTTAGGGGAAAAGATTATTTATTTATTTATTTATTTATTTAATCAAACTCACAAGGTCCTGCATGACCAGCCTTCTGGGCGCCTCTCTGATTTCATCTGCCAAGTCCCCTTCATCCTTATTCAGATCTAGCCTAATGTCTCTCAACGTCTTCAACATCCAACCACAAGCTGACCTCAGGACCTTTATATCTGCTCCTTTAGCTATTCTCTAGACTTTTATAGCTTGTTCCTTCACAGCATTCAAATCTATGCTGATATCTAAAGGTCTGTCTCCACTGGGCTAGTTTATATTTTTTCATACCACTTATCACCGGCTACAACTTATTCCATGTTTACTTTAATATTTTCTGTCTTTCCCATGAGAAGACGTAGTCCACAGAGGCTAAAACGATGTTACTCATCTTTGCATCCCAGCTTGTCGCTGGTATTTAATAAACATTTGTTGAAGGAATAGATGAACCAATGAAATGACTTAAGTGCCTTTCACCATAATATATGTGCTTCTCAGGTGGTGCAGTGGTAAAGAATCCACCTGCCAATGCAGTGGGTTAGATTACTGGGTCAGGATGATCCCCTGGAGTAGGAACTGGCAACCTACTCCACTATTCTTGGAGAATCCCATGGATAGAGGAGGCTGGTGGGCTACAGTCCATGTGGTCGCTTTAAGGAGTTGGACACTGTTGCCAGCCAAAATCTTGGCCTTCTCCACCTACCAAATGAAAAACAGAGACAGAGTTTGGAGGAAATAGAAAGGTGGCTTATATTCTCAGCTGGCAAAGAAGGGAAGACAGTAGCCTCCTGTCTCAAGACCTGTGCTCCCTCCATGAGGAGTCTAGGGGCTTATATATGGCAAGGGCTCACAATCTGGAGTCAGTGATGAGGAACAGAAGGTGATAGGATCTTGATTTCTTCCTCTTTCGTTGTTTCAAAGGCAGTCACAAGCTGGCGTCTGTAATCCAGTAACCGGGCCTGGCAGTTCTGTGGCTCTGCAGCCTTCCTTCTGATACCTAACAACAAGGGGAAGGGGTCGTAAGGGCAAACGCTAGATGGTGGTGGTGGTTTAGTCGCTCAGTTGTGTCCGACTCTTGCAACCCCGTGGACAGTAGGCTGCCAGGCTCCTCTGTCCATGGGATTCTCCAGGCAAGAATACTGGAGTGGGTAGCCATTTCCTTCTCCAGGAGATCTTCCCAACCCAGGAACCGAACTCAGGTCTCTTGCATTGCAGGCAGATTCTATACCAGCTGAGCTACGAGGGAAGCCCTCGGAACCCCCAGACACTAGGTAGGGGATGTATTTAGCATAGAGCCAGAGGAAAATAGGTGTCAAGTATAGATTGTGCAGAGTTAGAGGGCAGAGAAGCAAACTTAGTTACAGACATTCAGAGTTAGGAGCAGTTAAAGTGAAACACAGGAATGATCAGGCCTGCTCCCTGTTCTCTTTATCTTCTTTGTTCTCAGGAAAGGGAATGAGAAAAACTGCTTCCTCTTTTTACCTTTTCACTGCGACAGCATGACTGAGGGACGGGGCACACACTGTAGTAAAAATGGGCTCATCTTTATTTATTTACTTGAGCCACTTATTCTTTGTTGAGTGTGTTTTTAGCTGCACACACACACACATTAGTCTTCCTACTTTAGGGATTTCACATTTCTCAGAGTTGGAATTTTCACTTTAAATGCTGCGATATTGGATTTCTGTACGTATTGTGGCGCCTTGGATCATGAATTCAGACATGTCTTCTGTGAGTGTTCATGCGTTCTGGGGACCACAGAAGCATCCAGCAAGCTTGGTTTCCTAGTTGCCTCTGTTAAATTGTTACTAACTTTGCAGGTTCCTAACTGGTTTTATTTAATACAAAAATTTGGGTCTACATCCATCTGCAGTGCAGAATAGCGTCTCTCGAGTTCTGTGGTTGAATCCTTTTTTGCCCCAAGGGTGCAGCTAGAGTTATTACTTCCTGGCTTCCTTCAGGCCAGAAAGTGAAGATTTTTGTCTAAGCATTTTTAACATTTCCCAGGCTCCTGGCTTTTTCAGCTGCTCCCCTGCCCACCCCAGAGAGGTCTGAGGCCCCTCAGGTGTCCATCCTGCCCATTTTCCTTCACGTGTCCTGTGGTCTCACAGCCTGGCTTTCTTCCACATGTTCCGTCTTTCCTCTGGAAACCAGAGTTAGTCCCTTTTTCATTTCCAAGCTTGGCTACATATTTGATTTCTTTAAAAACATCTATTTTGGGACGTCTCTGATGGCCCAAATGTTAAGATCTTGTGCTTACACTGCAGGGAGCGCTTGCTTCATCCCTGGTTGGGGAACTAAGATCCTCCAACATGCAACACAGCATGGCCAAAATAAAACAGAATAAAACAAAAAGATGACTCGTGCAAATCCGCTATATAACCCAGGGAGCTTGGCTCGGTGCTCTGTGATGACCTAGAGGACTGAGACGGTGGGTGGGAGTGGGAGGGAGGGAGGTTCCGGAGGGAGAGGATATATGCATACTTATAGCTGATTCATATTGTTGTACAGCAGGAACTAACATGACATTGTAAAGCAATTATCCACCAATTAAAAACAAATTTAAAAAATAAAAAAAAACTAAAATTAGAAAAAAATGAAAGGATGAGTAAGATCTACAGGTACTGATGTCCATGTGTAATGTAAAATGGAAACAAGAGAAAAAGCAGGCTACAGTTATTGTGGAGTATGATACCATTTGCTAAAAAATGGATAAATAAATAAAATACATATTTTATGTTATGTTTTATGTGTTTGAGGCAGAAGGTGACTTCCCATCATAGTTCAGCACTAGACTAGACATATCTAAGGCTGTCTACACACACCTGGGAAGATATCACCAGCTCAGAAGTTCACAGGGCTGGTAGTGGTGGTGACTGTCCCTGTGACGTATCATATGGGGTTGCAATGAGCCTCTAAAGAGGGATTCTATATTTAATATCCTGTAATAAACTACCATGGAAAAGAAAAATAAGTAAATAAATGAATTAAAAGGCAATTAGTATCGGGAAGCACTTCCAAGTGTCTGAAAAGAGGTCATAGATGCTAGATTGATTTCCTTGTTTGCTAGAATAAATTATCACACAACTGACCATTTAGAGCAACACAGAGCTGCTCTCTTACAATTAAAGAGGCCAGAAGTCAGGCATCAGTATCCCAGGGTGGAAATCCAGGTGTTGGCATGACCAGATTTGGAAGGGAAGATGCATTCCTGGCTCCTTCCAGCCTCTGCTGGGGGTCAGTGTTCCTTGGCTTGTAGCTGCATCATGTCAACCTTTGAAGCCGAAATCTTCGAGTCTCTCTACATGACCTTCTCTCCATACATCAAATATTCTTCTACCTCTTTCTGATAAGAATCCATCTTATGGCATTTAGTGTCCTGGATAATCCAGGATAATCTTCCCATCTGGAGATTTTGAACTGGAAAGACTCACCCTGTTTTGTTTTGTTTTCTGTTTCTATACAAGGATAGATTTGTGAATTTCAAGACAAAGGTCTGAATAGTCAAAGTTATGGTTTTTCCAACAGTCATGTACGGATGTGAGATTTGGAACATAAAGAAGGCTGAGAGCCAAAGAATTGAAGCTTTCAACTTATGGTGCTGGAGAAGACTCTTGAGAGTCCCTTGGACAGCAAAGAAAATCAACCCTGAATATTTATTGGAAGGACTGATGCAGAAACTGAAACTCCAATACTTGGGCCACCTGATGTGAAGAGCTGACTCATTAGAAAAGACCCCGATGCTGGGAAAGACTGAGGGCAGGAGGAGAAGGGGGTGACAGAAGATGGGATGTTGGATGGCATCACCGACTCAACAGACATGAGTTTGAGAAACTCGGGGAGATGGTGAAGGACAGGGAAGCCTGGCATGCTGCACTCCATGGGGTTGCAAAGAGTTGGACATGACTTAGCAACAGAACAACAACAAATGGATTGCATGAACTGGAGGGTGGGTTCATGGCTGAACCACAGCGACAATCACGTGTTTGATTTAGGGGACCACTTTTCCATCTACTACAGGTGGTGATGAAAACTATGAACACGAAAATTGTCTCTTTTCTCCTAGCATACTAAAGGAACCATTCAGAGGGAGAAGCGGAAATGATAGACAGCATGTTAGCTAAGACCAGGAGAACTGATTTGCAGAGAGGAAGTGAGAAATGAGATGAACCCAGTCACACCTAGGAATGTGCATCAGAGAGGAGATAGTTTGGAGCTGATTCTGTTCTGCTGGGAACCCTAGGGAGACGCTTGAGGACAAGGAAGATGGTAGAGCTGCCATAGATACCCCCAGTCCTCCATGGCTCAGCTGACTTTCAGGCAACAGGAGTTACTATATAATTTCAACAGTGCACTTGCCTACGAATGTATGTGTGCTTAGTTGCTCAGTCGTGTCTGACTCTTGCAACCCTATGGACTGTAGCCTGACAGGCTCCTCTGTCCATGGGACTCTCCAGGCAAGAATACTGGAGTGGGTGGCCATGCCCTTTTCCAGGGGATCTTCCCAACCCAGGGATCGAACCCAGGTCTCCTGCTTTGCAGGTGGATTCTTTACTGTCTGAGCTACCAGAGAAGAATGGCTGATAGAATAAAACCATAAACGTGCTATGTCATACTCTCCATCAAATTCCAAGAACATAGCATGAAAATCATGAGGGATGGGGTCAGATAGAGATCAATACATTCAGTTCAGCAGGGTCGACTGAAGGGCAGTGAAAATCCCTCAAAATAAATTAAAGCATGTTCTACGGCAAAAGTATATTTTCAAAATTTGGGGAAGGGAAGAGGGGAAGACCCAGGCATACAGGGGTCATGTCAAAAGAGGGGTGGGGTTGCACAAAGTTCAATAAACTAAGAAGCTCATCTGGGTCAGAAAAAAAGAAAATATTAGAGGTCACGCAAGTCAAGTTAGAGGGTGAGTGCTATTTCTCTACAAAATTAAGCAGAACAGGAGTGTCCCTTGAAGGCAAAGTTCAGAGAGAAGACAGAAAATTTCCACACGTGCATCAAGGCTTCTTGAGATTCAACAGAAAGACTCGGTAAGTTTCTTCTCAGACTTGAGGATCCAAGTATTTGATCAGGGAAAGGGTGATAGAAAAGCCCAACTCCCAACGCAACCTGATCTGGAAGTACATTCTACCTCTTACAGGTTCACAGGTCTAGCAGAGCTTCTCTTTTTAAAACACAAATAAACCCAGAAAGAAAAAAATATGGAGATCATTATAGACCTTGGTGTGAATATCTTCTGTAAATGAATCACTTGCTTTTTTTGTGCTTCAGTCGTCTCAGGAAAGACATTAAAATATATTATGTGTGTATGTGTGTGTGTATGTGTGTGTGTGTGTGTGTGTCTAATTATTTCAGTTTTGATTGCTCTTCACTGTTGCTCGGACTTCCCTCTAGCTGTGGCAAGCAGGCTTCTCATTGCAGTGGTTTCTGCTGTTGCAGAGCAGGGTCTCTAGAGCTGCAAGCTCATGGGCTTGGTTGCTTGGTGACATGTGGGATCTTCCACCAACTAGGGATCAAACCCGTGTCTCCTGCATTGGCAGGCGGATTCTTTCTCACCTAGCCACCAGGAAAGCTCTATTTTATTTTATTTTATTTTTTATTTTGAGGAATTGAGAAGAAAAGTGGATGCAGGGGAAACTTGGGGCACCTTCAGAAGGGGAACCCAAGGAGACATCTGGGCCGTGAGCTGTGGTCAGCCTGAGGCAAGGGAGGGAAGCTCCCAGACATTTGTTTTCACTCCTGTGTGGAGAACATTGCCATTCATCTTCTCTCGTTTCCATTTCCTCGCTGCCCCCGTGGTTGGTGGGGCTGCCTCACCTCATGAATCTAAGGCACACCATCAGGGTGACAGGGTCTGGAGCCAGAGGGGCAGGAAGTCCAGCCCTGGCTTCTCTGTCTTACTTCCAGTTCAGGAGCTTTCTGGTTCTGGGAATTGGGATGTGGCCACCTGTTGCTTCCCTGCATCTGGGCTGCCTCAGGCCCCGGGGAGGGGTCCTCACGTTCCCCTCCTGCTCCTGCTGCCGCTCCTGGTGGGCTGAGTCCCTCCCTTGCTGTCCCAGCACAAATGCCCCACATTCCCCAGCCCCCGGGCATCCTGAGAACAGGAACTGGGTCTTATTACGTGGCCTGCCTGGTGCCCAGCACCAGGCTCGCTACACATAAAAAAATGGCCCAGAAGCTGTTACCCAGTGAGGGCACAGTCCTGGCAGGCCGTGGACTGGGGAACACTCAGCAGTGTCCTCTGGGCTCTGGGACTGTGCCAGGCGCTCACACAAAATCTGCGTTTGTTAATCCTCAAAAGCGCCCTGTGCCAAGACTGTGACTCGACTCCACAGAGAAGGAAACCAAGGCTCAGAGAGGTAAACTGGCTTGTCCGAGGTGACCCAGCCCTGGAGGGTGTTATGGCCGGATCCCTGCCTGTGGTGCTCCCCTCACCCGAGGCTGGAGGCCCGGAGGTGACCACAGGGGCTTGGCAGCACCAACAGCACCTTTTGTATGGAGGTGCTTAAGGGAAAAGATGACAGAGAAAGACCTGAGGGTTCTGCAGAAAGCAGCCTGTTCCATGAGCAGGTACAGGGCTGGCTGACCAGCATGCTGGGGGTAGGGGCTGGGGGTGATCAGAGGAGCAGGGACCCTGAAGGAGGAGGGAGCCTGCAGACTTGCAGCCTGCAATGCAGTCTCTGCTCCCTGCGAAGTGGGTGAATCATCTGCCCAGCAGCTGCGGAGCAGACGTGTCGCCAGCGCCCCCCTGTGCACACAGGGAGAACTGGAACCGCTGCGGGGGTGGCCCTGCAGCCGCTGAACCCTGAGCATGGCGCGCGCCTGGCTTCCAGGCCAAAAATTGGCAAATGCTCCTTCAGTCCCAGGAACAAATGACTAAGCAGGTCTCCAGGCCCAGCGAGAGCGAGGCCAGCCCTTCTGTCTCTCCTGTCGCAGAGTAGCCTCTGGCCCTGGGCCTGATTTTGGGTCTCTGGGCTCCTCCCTGGTGTGCAGGGCAGGGATGAGCTGGGGTATCCTCCAGAGGAGAACAGGGCTTTACAGTGAGTTGTACTGCCCAGCCCTCTGCAAGGGGGCAGGTCTCACGGGGAGAGGAGTGTGCGCTGGGCTGTCCGCAGTGTTGCCTTCTCCTTTCATTGCGCGTTTTTTCTCTGGATTTCAGTTTCTCCTCCTGCAAAGCGAGCATTGGATCATATTGGGGCTGACATAGGGTCAGGTGTTGTTTGCCTCCTCCTGGGTCCTTTCTGGCCCTTCCCCATGGCCCCTCATTCTGTCCCTCCCCTTGGAACAAGTCATAAGGAATGTGGACAGTTAAAAAGAAAAGAAAAGAAAAAAAAAACAACAGAGTTTATTTACATGAGAAATCACAGGACAGGGTTACTGAGGTTCCTCTGGCTGCAGGCTCAGATTCCATGGGAGAAAATCCACTCCGGAGATGAGAGTTCCTTTAATTTAATGGTTGCGTATTTATTTAGCAACTATTATGTGCCAAGTGAAGCACTGTGCCCATTTCCCCTCTTCCTCCCTGCAGCCTAAGTAACAATCTAGAGAAGATATGGAGTTGCATCCTAGCGGCTGTAATACAGAATTGTGTCTTTGCTCTGCTTACATCTCTGTAAATATGCCTTTGCATGAAATCTAGAAAAATGGCTCAGATGAACCTATGCAGGGCAGGAATGGAGACACGGACACAGAGAACAGATATGTGGACGCAGGGGGGAGGGAAGGGGAGAGTAGGATGAAGTGGGAGGTTTGGATTGACATGTATGCACACCATGGGTACAACTGATAGCTAGCAGGAAGCTGCTCTGTAGCTCAGGGCGCTCAACTCAACGGTCTGTGGTGACCTCGAGGGGTGGAACTGGGGGCGCTGGGACGGAGGGTCACGAGGGCGGGTTATGTGTATACATGTAGCTGATTCACTTCTTTGTACAGCAGAAACTAGCACAACATTGCATAGCAATTATAGTCCAATGAAAACAATTTAATTGCCTTTGTATGAGGATAAGAATTGGAGAGAAATAGAAACTTAAGGTGGCTCAGTGGTAACGGATTAGCCTGCCAGTACAGGAGACATGAGTTCCATCCCTGGGTCGGGAAGATCCCCTGGAGGAGGGCATGGCAACCCACTCCAGTATTCTGGAGACTCCCATGGGCAGAGGAGCTGGCGGGCTACAGCCCACAGGGTCGCAAAGAGTCAGACACGACTGTGCACACACACACACACACACACACACACACACACTGAAACTTAAAGTGTAAAACAAGAGTTGATTTGATGGTATGTCAGAAGGTGGGAATGGGCAGCTTTTGCTGTTAAAATTTTGCCCATGGAACACACACACAGAGCATCCCAAGGGTGTATTGACGCAGACTCAGGGAGCCCCCACACTGGGGCCCCAGAGGCCCTCTGGCGACAGCAGCTAGAAAGTCCTGGCACAGATGTCATGTCAACATCAGCATTAAAGCAGGATGTTCACACACCCAGGGAAGCAGCTAAAGAATTTTTAAAAAATGAATAGATTCATTCATTCCGTCAGTCAGTCATTCACGGCTGAGGATACACAGATAATTAATATACACTTCGTGCCCCGCAGGAAAACACAAGGAGAACAAACGGGAAAGAGTCAAGAAATGTTCTTTATCAGGTGAACACAAGCCCGAGAGAAGTGCTTTCCTAATTAGCAATTAATGATACATTCCCATCTTCACAGCTCACTGTTTATAAGCAATCTGTCAGTTATGAGTACTATTATTGTTATTATTGACATTATTATTTACCTTGACATTATTATTTACGGAGCTTTCTGGGAGAAATGGCAGGGAGGAAAGAGAGGCATGAGGAGGATAGTTTAAATGGACTAGGAGAGTCTATCAGTTGGAAAACAAAGCTCTTAAAGAAGTTTGTGAAAACTTGGAAAGACTCTTGAACATACCAATTAACCCTGAACTCACCCAGGACCTCTACAGCTGCCCCCAGTCCCTGCCACCCCCAGAGCGCCTAAATAAGGTTGGAAAGTGCTCTTTGACCTCTTTCTCCAGGACTGCAGGGACTGCATGCTGGTCCCCTCTGTACCCTGGGGTGCAGCGACCAGTCGCACAGAGGGGTCACAGCAGAGTGGGCAGTGCCTCCCTCTACCTCTGGTTAACCCAGCGGGCAGCCTGGGAGGCGGGGAAGGGAACTATACACAAATCACCCCAACCCTTCTGTGCATTACTGACCCCTGACATTGCAGGGAAGTTCAGGGCAGAAGTGGACCCCGCTGGACAGAGGAGGGTCAGCTGACCCTTGCCGAGGGGGTCGGCTCCTTGCTGGCCAGCATCCTCTGCTTTACGGAGAGGGCGGGCAGGGCGGATCCTCCAGGACTGGGCAGAGCTCAGCTGAGCTCTTGAATTCCTGGCTTGCTCCATGCTGGCCTTCCTACTGGCTGATGAATGAATTGGATTATTGAAAAACAAACAAACAAAAATGGACACACCCCCAAACTTTACCCCATGAGCATCATTACCACCAAAAGTTCCCCCTCCAAAGCACTGTGGGCTTATGCGCATGTGCCCTCTCCTCTCCTCCCAACCCCCACACTTCATATAACATTAGGCCTCCAAGAAAAAAGGATGTTGCCTAAGAAACATTACGGAAAGCCTGTGGATTTTTGTTTACGCAGACCTTTCAAATCAAGCTGTCATCTTTAATATTCTTATCCCAAGCGCCATCCAAAAGCAAAATTCCTGTAACCAAAGCCCATGAGGAAATTTAGTACAGAAGAATTTCACAGGGATCAGACTTTTCTCCCTTTCAAGAAGGTATTGAAGCTAAAATACAACAAACAACACAACAGCCTCTGCAGGAGAAAGTGCATCAGAGAAGCCCTTGCTTGTTTCTACACATTTCATTTTTAAAAATTGCTTTATTTTAAACTGGAGAACTGGAGGCTAATTCCTTTACAATATTGTGTTAGTTTCTGCCATATATCAACATGAATCAGCCATAGGTATACACTCACATGTCCCCTCCCTCTCATTTCATTTTTTGATCAACTTATCTGCCCATGAAAACCGAGCTTAGGGGAACCGACTTAAGTCCCAGTCTGGGGCTGCAAAGGGTTAACGTTTTTTTCTTCTTGTGTGGAGCTCTGAAGATGTGAGAAGAGCACTGGTCAATAGACAGATATATTGACTTGTTATTATTTAAAGTTGTTTAACCAGGTGAGATAAACGAAAGCTTTCAGCAGCTGAACTATCACACAAATCACAATTAAGGTGGCGTATGTGTTTGGGAGACGTAAAATCAATTCCCGCGAAGATAATGTTTTAGTCTCTATTTGAACTTGAAAACAGAAGTAAATTTTCAGCAGCAACAGCTGGGCTTGTTCCATCCAGGAGGCTCTCTATTAACTGTACAAGAAGGGCCTTTATTACCTCTTCTAATGGTTTTCCTCTATGGTTTTGTCTTCATCAAAAAAGCCAAATTGATTGCGGTGGTGCTGTTTACTGATGGGCCGGTTGGGGTGGGGTGGTGGCAGCCGTGTGTTCCCAGCCCCCGTGTGGACCTCTCTCTCCTTGTGGTGAGCCTCTTGTTGTTGGGAGGCCAGGATGATGGAGCCCTGGGGGCTGCTGGGGAGTGCTGGGTCAGGAGTTTGGGGGGCTTGTCTCAGCCTGTGCAGGAAACAGAGGCATCTTTTGATCTAAAGTAACCCCAGGGGTTGGATCACCTGCAAAGATTCCCCCAGAGGGATGTGACCTCTGAGTCCCACATTAACATGTCAATCATGAGAAAGTGTGTGTGTGTGTGTGTGTGTGCGCGCGCGCGCGCGCGTGAGGTCATGTTAATTCTATCTGCTCCCTGGAGAATAGGGACCACATTTAATGTCACAGGATCCTTTATTGGACTTAGAGTGTTTCTGGCACATCATCTGTGATTACAAAGAGGGCAGTGGATATGGGGAGCCCACAAGTGCAAAGGCCTGGATCTAATCCACTCCCCGTCACATTACCCTTCTCAGCCTTCCTCACAGTCAGTCATGGGCATGGAGGCTGGTTACCTTTTCACTCCTCTTGCGTTTTCCCAGTGAACTAGGGCAGGAAGCTGCAGGGTAAGCTAGTGCAAGCAAGGGTGGGGCACAGGTCCCCCTTTGGGGGTCACAAGGCTCGCCTATGAGTAAAAGGAATATACAGTGAGGAAGTCTGGCCTCCACCAGGAAGTGAGTAGGGGAAGAAGATACCTTGGTTCAGAATGAGAACAGAGCTGGTCAGGACAGGAAGAGGGCCAGTGAGGGACCAGAGGCCAGGAGCCCGGCCCCGTTTTCATCTCATCTGGGTGCTACTAGCTGGGAGAACTGGGGCTCACCACAGGCTCTGGGTTGTAGGGGCTTTGCCTGAAAAATGTGAACGGTGAGATCCAGGCTTGAAACATGAACACTTGTAAAAATGCAAGATTAGTATTCCCGCCAAAAGGAAACAGACAGACAAGCAAACAAAACAAAACAGGCAAAAAGAAGAAAGGTGAAAAGAGGTGACTTGTCCTGTTCAGACCTGTTCTCTTTTAGACAACCGAGCGGGTAGGCAAGTCCTATGACAACTCTCGCGTCTCAAGGTCTTTTGCTTCTGGATGATTCTTTCTAACCCCTGACCTCCTGCATCAACACTGGGGACCAAAACGTGGACCTCACACCCGTTTCACCCTACTGGTGTTGACCGCCCCCTTTCACTCTCCAGTGCGTCTCTACACAGCCTCTGCTCAAGGGCTGTTTAGATCAGGTTCCTCAACTCAAAAGCCAAGGAGTCACGTAGGCACCAGTTACTGAGGTTTTCAATGCACCAGGCACTGTGGTAGGTGCTGGGGAAACAGAAGCTCTGTGACAGAGAGGAGTCAATGGGGGAAGAGAGAAATTCTCACAGAGACAGAGGCACTTATATTTATGTCAAGTCAGTGGTTCCTCACTGCCTGAATGGAGTCACATTTGGCTGAATAGTGTCTGTATTTCCATCGTCCATAATCTGTTGTCCTAGGCAGTGATTTTTGGTGATCTCTCTCTTTTGCATTCAAACTCGAAAACAAAGGCAAGCCTTTCCCTCCTATTCCATGATCCTCTCCTGTGTACTGGGAGCCTGGAATTAAACGCTTTCCTCCCTTCATTTCTTTGCAGGATCAACAATTCCCCCTGTGTATTGCTTCTCAGAGGCTCTCAGACTTGTGCCTGGTTTAGGGTCAGGCACTCATGAGCCACCTCTCCCTGGAGCTTGCTCCCTGACGCAAAATGGAAAGGGGCAGCCTGCAGAGCACAGGCATCTTCTAGACCCAACCCTTGGCTCTCTTGGAGCCAAGAGAGCCTCCTGGGACTTGGTGCCATTTTCTCTCAATATGCGTCACCTCACCTTTTCTTCTGGAAGCTCACAGAGAAGGCGGATGTCCACAGACTTAAGTGACTGCTCTTGGTTCAGTCAACACAGCCCTGAGAACAGGGGGCTGTGGACCCTGAACCAGGAAGAGCGTGGGGTGTGGAGCTGGAGAGACCCAGGGTGGAGGTGGTTCCAACCCTGCTGACTTCTAGCCCCATGGAGATCCCTGGCACCCACCTCTGGTCTCCAGGGTGATAGTGCGTCATGCTTGAGGTGGTCTGAATACTACATGAATTAGGCATGGGAGAGCTTCTAGCTCTGCTAGGTCCACGCGTGAGTTCAATAAACGTGAAGTGTTATCGCCCTCGGGCCCTTGCTCTTCTCCCTCCATCCTGCCTGACTCCTCCCTGTACACACATTGCAATTGTCATAACACAGGTTTGCAAGGCACACTGGGCCGGCCACAGTGTCTCTTTCTCCTGAGCATGTCACCGTGATTGTGTATCATACTCTCAAGACAGAATTCTTCACCCTGGGCACATCCCCGTCACGTCTCACTCTATTCCTCAGCAATTTCCAGCTTCTTAAGGTAAGAACTCTGAGGAAGAGAGGGGCAGGTTGAAGAGCGATGAAACTGCCCATGACCAGAGAGAGTGCAGGGAAAAGTCGGGCAGGGACAATGGAGCTTCTGCCTCTACAGTAAGGATTGAGATCAAAGCGGGCACATTCAAACAGCAGACTGACTCTGATACCAGAGCACCGCTGCATGAAGTGGAGGACGGCAGACGGGAGCAGTCACAGATAGGGTTGTCCAGGCGGCCCTGAGATGGAGGCTCTGGCTTCATCAAGAGAAGAACCAGGGCCTTTGTATCTGAAGACCTCCAAGGAGTCCTTTTACAGTCCTAGCCGACTCCATCACGCAGCCACTGCTTCTCAATAAGCTGATTCCCCCAAGACCTTCACCGAGGAAGAGACAGAAACAGCAGTGATTTGGTCTTGTAACCAGAGCAACCGTCCTTGCAAGCTTGCCTTGCAGGGAATGAGGCCAAGAGTGAAAAAGGAAGCAGGCTCCATGGGTAGCGCCCAGCTTGAGTTCCTCCTCAGCCAACGCAGAAAGCACCTCCCACCCTGTGGGGTCCAGGCACCAGGGGAGCCAGGGAACTCCTCTGCGCTTTTGAAGTCAGTTTGCTTATCCACCAGGACCACATGGAAGCCGAGGAGAGAGGGGAGGAGAAAGTGGCATCATTTAACACTCAGGGGCTGGATGCTTTGCCTGGCGCTCTACATGGTTTACTTCCTGCAACCCTAAGGACAGCTCTGAGAATATGATATTTAAGCAGAGCCATTCTTCCTGTGATGACTTCTAGACCATCATGTGAGATAGTTGGGGGTGGTGGTTGGAGAAGGGACAAGACAGAGCTGAGGGTGAAGGAAAGTGATTCACTGCATGGCCACCTCCCTGCTCAGAGCATCCAAGCTGGTAGCTTGCCCGTTCCTCCCATGGCGTCTGCCCTCGTCCATCTCACAGCAGTGCTGTGACAATTATAGACACAACTTTGCAGACAAGGAAACTGAGGCTGTAAGAGATGTTGCTGTCAGCTCACAGGCACACAACTCATCTATGGCAGAATCCGGATCTCAACTCAGCTTTCCCTGGTGTGCAGCTCCCACCCCCTCGCCTCTGAGCAGCACACACGGGCAGGCCCAGGCTCACATGGCTAAATGCTTACACGCACTGATAGGGCCACCTAGACAACTCATGGCACGGAGACGCAGTGGACACGATGCCTCCTGCTGAGATGCAACCTTCCCAGCGGGTCTCTCTGGGATCATCGGGGGTGGGGGAGAAATGAAAAGACCAAGAAGAGTCATTCAAGTGGAATGTATGCCTCTTAAATTTGCTCTCTGATGAGGTCTGGAAGCTCACAAACCTTTCTGAAATTTGCTCATGAGCAAAGAGCATCAAACAATGTGGTAGACAGACAGAGAGGACTCACCTGTCTCTAACATCGAACAGCATGGGAAATAGACAGGACTTGCCTGACTCTCACACAGATAACAGATGAATCCTGGTGCTTGGTCATCCTTCCCACCCCATTACCCACTGAACTGAGGTTGGGCCTCTTGCGCCTGACATGAAAAGTGCCAGATCCTATCTAGGTGGAGGGTAGCCGTGCCGGTTTGCCTTCTTCCTGCTTAACTCATCTGGTACTTCCTGACTCTCCTCTTCCATCACAGCAAGCGATGAAGGCAACACCTTTGTCTAACAAAATCAAGATGCAGAGCAAGTAGAGGATGCTGAATGAATTGCAGATGATCAAGGAGCTAGAGTTCTTATGGAATGAAAGTGGGAAGCAGAGAAGGAAATCAGGGTCCCTTGTAGACGATGATGATATAATTAGATGACTCAGGAAGATGCTTGATGGTGCCTAAACCTCTCCACCTGGAAGTTCTGAGGATATTTGAAAATGAATACATCAAAAATTGCACGAGACCTCATCATCCTTCTGTTCTGAGGATCTTAGAATTGTACCACCTCCTACCCAGTTGGCTGACTTAGAGACCTGGAATATCTCTCGTATTTCACATTCTCCATCACCCCAGGCATCTAGTTCTTCTTGTTTGATTTCTCTTCTAAAATTCACCCCCGACTTGCTTATTCTTCCTTATCATTCCTCACCTGAATGAGTTTAACCCTAACATGTTACTTTTTTGCCCATTAATCTGCTTTCCTGCCATGGTGATCTTCCTAAATTGCAAATAGCCACCCTACTGATTAAATCCTTCTACTGCTGCTACTGCTGCTAAGTCACTTCAGTCATGTCTGACTCTATGTGACCTCATAGACGGCAGCCCTTCCCCTCTTTTAGGACAAGTCCAAGCACCTCAACATTTCTGGAGATTTAAGGAACTTGTCCCTGCTTGCCCCTTCCACCCCGTCTCCTGCCATGCCACCCCTGCCCTCACCCCTCTTGGGATATCTGCACTTCCAGGTTCCTGATCGTGCCATGCTTCTCAACATCTGTACAGGCTCCTCCAGGATGAACTTCTCCCATTTCTTAGCTGTTTGCCTCCCTTTCCCCAGCTAAGCCTTCTTGCCTCTGTAAGCCCCAGCTCAGGCCTCTCCTCTGCTGCGAGTGAGCCCAGAGCCCTGTGATCTGGCTGCCTGCCCTTGCTCTGGGCTCCTGTAGCCTTGACACTACCTGCCATGTCATGACATGGTTCCAAATCCTCCTCTGGACCGGGGTTTCCTGGGCAGTCCCTCCATCCCTCACTCTTGTGTCCTCATCATTCGTCACATATTAGCTGTTCATACAAGCTTCTTAGACTGAAATGAACTTCTACCCGCTCTACTTTTTCAACATGCCTGGAGGTTCTACAAAAATTCTTCCCACTTTTCAAGCTTGTGTCCTTGAATTATCTAATACTCAGAGATGCCTTCCTTCCTTTTGAGCTTCGATAAATAAATAATTCATAAAATTTTTTCCCCAGTTTTTTGAAAGAAATAAACAGAGTTGAGATTCTATCTTATGCAGCGGCCCTCAACTTTTTTGACACCAGGGACCAGTTTTGTGGAAGATTTTTTTCCACAGACAGTGAGGTTGGGGGATTGTTTCAGAATGATTCAAGCACAGCACATACATTGTGCTTATTATCTCTATTATTATCACATCAGCACCACCTCGGATCATCAGGCATTAGGTCCCAGAGGTTGGGGTCCCCTAAATAGAGGATCAGGTACATGAGGACAGTGAGGGAAGCTGAGGGAAGGATAGAAAAAAAACAACTCCTGTTTATTTTGCAACTAATAAATAACAGGTACCGTGTTACATATATTTTCTTATTCACACCTAATAATTCTCACAGTCTGTCTTCTGAGGCAGGAATTATTACCACTGTATTAATGAAGATGAGACTAAACGGGTATCACTTGATGTCTCTGAAGAGAAAGGCCTTGGAGAACTTACATAGAAGGAAATATGTCTCATAGGACATGAAAATGAAAGAGACTTGGTGGAAGTATTAGTCACTCAGTCATGTCTGACTCTTTGCAACCTCACGGACTGTAGCCCTCCAGGCTCCTCTGTCCATGGGATTCTCCAGGCAAGAATACTGGAGTGGGTTGCCATTGCCTTCTCCAGGGGTTTTTCCCGACCCAGAGGTTGAACCTGGGGCTCCCAAATTGCAGGCAGATCCTTTCCCAACTGAGCCACCAAGGAAGCCCCTTATAGGCCATAACAAATGGAAGACAGGTAAGAACTGTAAATATTCTTATTTTGAAATGAAAAATGCTGTTAAATGTGTAAATGCAAGTGAGCCATGTCCTCATCCCCAATCCTATAGTTTTAGGAAGAGCTTATCTGGAGACACTCAGTTTTTAGGGGAAACCATCCAGAAAGACTAAACTTTATGCTGCTCACCCTTCGCCTCTTAGCTTTGCCCTGCTCCTCAGTCTCTGCTTCCTCTTCCCCCCATCAGAAAGGTTAACGGAGATTTGACATCCTATGAAAGATGCTCCATAACCCCTCTCTCCCTAAAATCGTTATATTCCAACCAGATTTCACAGAGTCGGACACGACTGAAGTGACTTAGCAGCAGCAGATGGCATATGACTGGAGAAGGGAATGGCAAACCACTTCAGTATTCTTGCCTTGAGAACCCCATGAACAATATGAAAAGGCAAAAAGATAGGACACTGAAAATTGAACTCCCCAGGTTGATAAGGTGCCCAATATGCCATTGGAGATTAGCAGAGAAATAACTCCAAAAAGAATGAACAGATGGAGCTAAAGCAAAAACAAGACCCAGTGGTTTGTTGTGACTGGTGATGGAAGTAAAGTCTGATGCTGTAAAGAGCAATATTGTATAGAAACCTGGAATGTTAGGTCCATGAATCAAGACAAATTGTAAGTGGTCAAACAAGAGATGGCAAAAGTAAGCATAGACATTTTAGGAATCAGCAAACTAAAATGGACTAGAATGGGTGAATTTAGCTCAGATGACCATTATATCTACTACTGTGGCAAGAATCCCTTAGGAAAAATGGAGTAGCCATCATAGTCAACAAAAGAGTCTGAAATACAGTACTTGGGTACACTCTCAAAAACGACAGAATGATCTCTGTTCATTTCCAAGGCAAACCATCCAATATCACAGTAACCCAAGTCTATGCCCTGACAAGTAATGCTGAAGAAGCTGAAGTTGAACGGTTCTATGAAGACCTAGAAGACCTTCCAGAACTAACACCCAAAAAAGATGTCCTTTTCATTATTGGGGACTGAAATGCAAAAGTAGGAAGTCAAGAAATACCTGGAGTAACAGGCAAATTTGGTCTTGGAGTACAGAGTGAAACAGGGCACAGGCTAATAGAATTTTGCCAAGAGAATGCACTGTTCATAGCAAACACCCTCTTCCAACAATACAAGAGAAGACTCTACACATGGACATCACCAGATGGTCAACACAGAAATCAGATTGATTATATTCTTTGCAGCCAAAGATGGAGAAGCTCTATACAGTCAGCAAAAACAAGACCAGGAGCTGACTGTGGCTCAGATCATGAATTCCTTATTGCCAAATTCAGACTTAAATTGAAGAAAGAAAGGAAAACCACTAGACCATTCAGGTAAGACCTAAATCAAATCCCTTACAATTATACAATGGAAGTGACATAGATTCAAGGGATTAGATCTGATAGACAGAGTACCTGAAGAACTATGGACAGAGGTTTGTGACATTGTACAGGAGGCAGCAATCAAGACCATCCCCAAGAAAAAGAAATGCAAAAAGGCAAAATGGCTGTCTGAGGAGGCCTTACAAATAGCTGTGAAAAGATGAGAAGCAAAAGGCAAAGGAGAAAAGGAAAGATATACCCATTTGAATGCAGAGTTCCAAAGAATAGCAAGGAGAGAGAAGAAAGAATTCCTCAACAATCAATGAAAAGAAGTAGAGGAAAACAATAGAATGGGAAAGACTAGAGATCTCTTCAAGAAAATTAGAGATACCAAGGGAACATTTCATGCAAAGATGGGCACAATAAAGGACGAAATGATATGGGCCTAACAGAAGCAGAAGATATTAAAAAGAGGTGGCAAGAATACACAGAACTATCCAAAAAAATCTTCACAACCCAGATACTCATGATGGTGTGATCACTCACCTGGATTCAGACATCCTGGAATGCAAAGTCAAGAGGGCCTTAGGAAGAATCACTATGAACAAAGCTAGTGAAGGTGATGGAACACCAGCTGAGCTATTTTAAGTCCTAAAAGATGATGCTGTGAAAGTGCTGCACTCAATATGCCAGCACATTTGGAAAACTCAGTAGTGGCCACAGGACTGGAAAAGGTCAGTTTTCATTCCAGTCCCAAAGAAAGGCAATGCCAAAGAATGCTCAAACTACTGCATGATTGCACTGGTTTCACATGTTAGCAAAGTAATGCTCAGGATTCTACAAGCCAGGCTTCAGTAGTACATGAACTATGAACTTCCAGGTTCATGATGGATTTAGAAAATGCAGAGGAACCAGAGATCAAATTGCCAACATTTGTTGGATGATAGAGAAAGTGAGAGAGTTCCAGAAAAACATCTATTTCTGCTTTATTGGCTATGCCAAAGCTTTTGACTGGATCACAACAAACTGTGGAAAATTCTTAAAGAGATGGGAATACCAGGCCACCTGACCTTCCTCCTGAGAAATCTGTAAGCAGGTTAAGAAGCAACAGATAGAACTGGACATGAAACAACAGACTGGTTCCAAATCGGGAAAGGAGTATGTCAAGGCTGTATATTGTCACACTGCTTATTTAACTTATATACAGAGTACATCATGAGAAATGCTGGACTGGATGAAGCATAAGCTGGAATCAAGATTGCCGGGAGAAATATCAATAACCTCAGATATGCAGATGACTCCACTCTTATGGCAGAAAGTGAAGAACTAAAGAGCCTCTTGATGAAAGTGAAAGAGGAGAGTGAAAAAGTTGGCTTAAAACTCAACACTCAGAAAACTAAGATCATGGCCTCGGGTCCCATCACTTCATGGCAAATAGATGGGGAAACAGTGAAGACTTTATTTTTCTGGGCTCCAAAATCACTGCAGATGGTGACTGCAACCACGAAATGAAAAGACGCTTGCTCCTTGGAAGAAAAGTTATGACCATCCTAGACAGCATATTAAAAAGCAGAGATACTACTATATCAACAAAGGTCTATCTAGTCAAAGCTATGGTTTTTCCAGGAGTCACAGATGTGAGAGTTGGACTATAAAGAAAGCTGAGCGCCAAAGAATTGATGCTTTGAACTATGCTGTTGGAGAAGACTATTGAGAGTCCCTTAGACAGCAAGGTGATCCAACCAGTCCATCCTAAAGGAAATCAATCCTGAATATTCATTGGAAGGACTGATGCTGAAGCTGAAACTCTAATATTTTGGCCACCTGATGGGAAGAACTGACTCATTTGAAAAGACCCTCATGCTGGGATTGAAAGAAGGAGGAGAAGGGGATGACAGAGGATGAGATGGTTGGATGGCAACACCAACTCAATGGACATGAGTTTGAGTAAACTCCAAGAGTCGGTGATGGACAGGGAAGCCTGGAGTGCTGCAGTCCATGGCGTTGCAGAGTCGGACATGACTCAGTGACTGAACTGAACTGAGATGGTATGTGTGCTTCTTCAGGAGATCTGAGTCAGCTTTACCCCAAAATACATACTGTGGTCCTTTGGACAATGACAGTTTTAGCACCTTTTGTAGTCTCATTTGTCGGATAGTATTTATTCACTCTGCCAGCCAGTACTTGGACACTGACTGTGCCATGTTCCTGGCGGCCCATTTTGTGCCCTGATACATCTGTTCACTACACCCTCTGCCTCAATCTGCTGTATGCATCCCTGGGGTAGGAGCAGGGGAAGAAGCCTCCTAATTATCTCCCAGTATTCACTCCCTCTGCTGCCACCTTCTCATGGCTCCACCCTAAGTGCTGTAATTTGACCATGTATTTCTTCTCTGTATGCAGCCATTTCCACATCTTAGATGTGAGCTCCTTAAGGGAGTTCATCTACAAATTGAGTGCATGGATGACTAAATGATACATCGGGGAAAAATATCACTTAAGGGGAAAAAAAAAGGTTTCCTTATGGACAGGGGAACATGTTAAAGGAAGGTAGCATCATTTGTAGCCAAAGGGTGCTGGCTTTCAAAATGGATGACAGGATTTGATGCCATTCAGTCCTGCACCCTAGTCTTCACCAAAGTAGGTGACTTAATTCAACAGAAAAGCAAACCAAAGAGAAAGCAGCTGTCAGTTGAGGTCTCTCCTATTTCCTTTGTCACTTCTTAGCTTCATGGCTTGATTGCCTTCATAGTGTCAGAAAGTTAAATATAGACATCTGTTCCTCTCGGTGTTTCCACTGAAGGCCCAGTTCTCCACCCTCTGCTGACTCTCATACATCCAGATGGAAAGAAATATGATGCCCTTAATAAATATCTGAAAGCAAGGGTCCTTGCCCTCGGGGGTCTAATGTCTGATGATCTGAGGTGGAGCTGATGTAGTAATACAAGAAATAAAGTGCACACTAAATCAAATACACTTGAATCATCCCAAAACTATCGCCAATCACCCCCCACCCAAGCCCTGATCCCTGGAAAAACTGTCTTCTATGAAATGGGCCCCTGGTGCCAAAAAGTTTGGAATCTGCTGTCCTAAAGCATTTTTTTGTGAGTTTATGCTTTTAATAGGGTACATTGTGGGAGAAGACAATAAAAATACATCCTATTGTTTAGCTGCTATGTTTAAGAATAAGCAGATAAACCATCCTGCTCAGAGTGAAAAAATAACAGCAAAAATTGCCATTACCTGGAAGTGGGTTGGTAAATAAGAATATCTGCCAAAGGCTAGTTGGAGGATGCTTACTGGCTAGATTGACAGGTGAAGAATGGCTGGACGGTTTAAATAAATAGATGGGGGACAGTCATATTAGGGAGGTGCATGACTGAATAGAGGGAATAAGGGTTAGATAAATGGAGAAGTAATGTGTGAATGAATAGGTGAGTGGTTAGCTGATGGAGAAATAAATTGGTACGTCAATGATTGATGGTGCTGAGTGGCTGATGAAGTGAAAGACCGATAAATGTCTGTGCCAGCAGGCGAGCAGATGGATGGGTAAATGTTGTGGGATGAGCAGGAGTAGGAGGGGGTCAGGCTTGGGTGGGAAGACAGTGATTAAAAGGAAGAAGTAAAAGGAGAAGGTGAGCGGGAGCACTCAAGGCATTAAGATGTCAGAAATGGAAATCTGTTTCCTCGACGAGTCATGATTTTACAATGAGTCTGGGAAAATTGGAAACTCTGCATCACTTGGTGCCCACCATATCCTTGGTGGTTTAATTTACAAAGAACATGATCTAGTCCATCAAGTTATCTGTGTTCCATCCTCTGTGGGGAACAAAGAGTCTTGAAAGCGAGGGATTAGCCCTTGTCTGTCCAGGAAACCATGAGAAACAAGCCTCATCTTTCCAGCATCCAGGCTTGACCGGGCTTGGCAGAGAGTCTGAACATCAAAAGAAGGATCTTCTGCCACTTCCTGCTGCATGACCACATCCTTACTGGCTGCTGACCTGCACTTTATTGGGGGTCAGTCTTGAGGAATCCAGCGGTTGAAAGAGACACAAAAATTTTGCAGGCAACTTTGATACAACACACTGAGGGGGGTAAATTTGCTGATGGTGCGGCTGGGAAATAAAGACGCATAAAGCAAAACATCAAGTTCAAGATGACACATTTGGTCAACAGCAGAGCTTGGCAGGGTTTGTTGATACAGAAATGGCAGGTAGGAAGCTAAGTTGCAAGAAAGAGGTCAATACTCATCCCTTTGGAAGATGGATCTGTGACAAGATGGTGGGAGATTTATTGAAAGAGAAAGATGTTTTAGGAAAGACAGTGGGAGGAATGGACTTGCTCTCCAGGTCTCTTCCTCATCTATTACCCTGTGGATGCTACAGGAAACCAACAGTATACCTCCACTGTACTTTGAAGAATAAGTGCGTTTTGAAGGAAATCCAAAACAGAGTATATATATACGTATAGCTGATTTTCTTTGCTGTACAACAGAAGCTAATACGGCATTGTAAAGCATTATACTCCAATAAAAATTAATTTAAAAAAAGAGTAAGTGCACATCACAGTCATCATATTTCCTCATACTTACTCTTGTCAAAGAGTTGCTTGGGCCAATGGGCTCAAGCTGCAGGAACTGTTAAGGAGTACTCAAACTGAATGATACCTGGTCATTCATTTTCTGAAACTTTTCTTCTGATTTCTCTGTAGCCTAAGCCAATAAATTAGACTTTGAGGCCACAGCTACATTTTATATTAGTTGCATTTTGTGTGATTTGTAAATGGCATAGATTTAAGATACATAATTGTAACATGAAATTGCTTATCATAATATACTGTGTGCATATGAGTGCATACATACATCAAAGAGAGGGAAAGAGAGAGAGATGGCATTCAGTTTTCTGATTGCATCTCCTTCCCAAAGCCTCACACACACACACACACACACACACACACGGGAGAAGCATACCCTGCTTAGATTTTCCCCATTCCTGGATACTCAATGTGGTGTCCTAATAAACAGCCCCCCAAAAGTTACAAATTACTTTGAACTTTATTGATACACTGCACAATCACAACCATCTCGTGTTCATCCTGAATTAGAAAAGGTTACAACTACAATGTAACATGCACAAAATTCAGGTAGTATTTTCACCTTTAATACAATTATTGACAGAAATCAAGTCTTCATTGATTTTTGAAGGAAAAATTAAGAAAGAGAATAGAAGGGGAGAAAAAAAAACCTCTAGAAGGCTGACAAAGTTATACTTTTGTATCATGTGATAAAATTTTAAAGCATTTGAACACAGATCTGTTTTCAGAATAATTGTGAGAACGGGCACACCCATTGTCTGACACAGCTAGGACGGCACCATTGATAATTTATAAGTTTTTTTAATCTAGAGGACTCTGAACTTGACAGATACATTTTCATACACCCACACATTCCTCACAATTGCACTTTACATGTCACAAAAGATTCTGAATGATTAAAAATGCTCCCTTTAACTAACACAAAGGCAGCTAGGATTACTTATCATTCTATGATTGATATCGTTTTAAATTGGCCAATAGTGTAGAATGTGGCCCCCCAAAAAAGAGTAGAGGGTTCATCATCTTTCTTTCCGCACTCAGCATCATGGAACAACAAAAACAACCCTGTGCTTTAAAAGGACACCATGGAAAGAAACAAAATGGAATGTCTTTTAAAACACGGGAAATTAGACTTCACTGGCTACTTGCAGGCTGAAGACAATTGTGTCTAATTGAGTCCACTCCACAGCTCTGTGGACCGCCGGTATTCTGCACCTGAAGGCTAAATTGCTTGTTTCAGCTCTATCTTCTCGCCGCATCTTTTAATTGCATATCTATATCTTCCTTCTTTCATTTACTTCTCTTCTCTCAAGAAATGAGGGAAATGAGACCAGCATTTTTATTTGTTGGGTGTTAGTGATTATTAGGAGTTCTCATCGCATGGTGTCTTTCTGAGAATGTTGCCTTCATAGCTACACACCTGTGAAGTTTTCCTGAAATTGCTCCAACTTACTCATCTTAAAATAAAAAGACAGGGAAGCTTAGGCGAGTAGGACGTCAGAGAATCGGGTGTAAGTTTCTAGGAACAGGGCTCATGCAAGATGAATGTGAATGATCCTCATTTTTTGGAGAAAAAGAGAAAAAAAAAAAAGAATAGTGCCAATGGGAAACATTCTACACCACTTCCCTTTCTCTAATTCCAAAGAGATTTAAAAAAATGTTTTTAATTGTTTGGGGTTTTTTTGGTCGAGGGGAAGGAGGGCTGGTTCCAGGTATCACAAAGCGAGTTTTTCCTCTGGTGAGGACTCAGGGTCAAATTGGGAAAGGTGACATGGCCCCATCCCTCACCCCACTCCTCCATCCTACTGATGACATCCATACACTACCAGGGAGGAGAAACCTTCCCTTGGCACTGGAGGTACACAGCAGTCTCCAGCCACTCCTGATGCTATGCGGTTGGTGAGCTCGCCTGGAGATGGACTGCCCACCTCAAGGTTTTCTGCTCTTCTCCCGAGCAATTTCCCAGCAGATTAGAGCTTGATAACCCCTCCACATAGAGAGCAAGTTGCTGGGTTGATTCAGGAACAGATCCTTGAACTCAACCTCGCTCTGGACTTTCCCCAAGTCCCACAGTGTACCTCCCACCCAGGTTTTGAGAACGGACAGTCCAACCTATGAAATGCATTTCTACCTTGAGGTATGGGTTTCATAGGAAAGAGCTCCAGTCCTCTTTCTGATACAAAACCTCACCTTTTCCTTCTGTTCAGTTGAACACAACTAAGCATAATTTCTCTGCATAAAACAGAAGCATGTTTTAACCACCACTTGCCTGGATGGCCTCCTTCCCGCAGGTAAAACAAACAAACAAAAAAACTAAACCCACTTGCTTCAACTTGCAGAAGACGGTATCAGGCACTTGGCATGAAACTACTGAAAAACAGCCTGGCCAGGACCTCAACACTAGCACTTGCACTGGCTTCACTTTGGTGGAAATACATATTTTGGAGAGAGGCAGGGTTTCAGGGTGCCTATCATATATTGTCGAGTTCCTCTCACCTGATTTCTTGATAAGCCTTACTGGCTTTCCTTCTCACGTGCAGAACCCACGAAAAGCCGCGGGTTCTCAGAGACTCGATAGTTATTTTTTCCCTCCTCTACCTCAAGCCCCACTCTGCCATTGGCACCTTGAAAAAAATCTCTCCAGCAGGCCTGATCCATCTGTCCTCCATATATAAAGAGGACACGGACGTTGTCTTTAGGGCATTTGCTACTCCACATGCTCCGAGGTGTTGGGTAACAGCTCCCGTCCTGTGGAGCCATCCCCACCAAGGGAACTCGGACTGTCTGTTGTGCAGGAGGGTTTTCCTTGGGTCTTGCTTATTTCATTGTCTTTATCCAAGCCAGGTGAGGAGTGACGCTCAGACCCTTTCCCTCTGGAACAGGGCTGGAGTCTGTAACTCCTGGACATGCTTCCTGGTATCCACTGTAGGAGGCAGCACGGAGTTCTGTAGTGGCTTTGAACCCAGGCTCTTTGCATTTGGAGGGTTCAGGGTTCTCCTGGCTGAAGAAGGATGGATGCCTTCCTTTCAATCAAGTCTCGGAGGAAAGAACATGCTCAGCTCGTCCATTTCAAGCACCCTGTTCTCCAAGACCATCTGGTCCCCACAGCGTCCACACTTCTACTCCTAAGGAGCAAGCGTGTTATCAGCAGAACACTCGATGTGACACGTTACACACTCATTCAGTGTCTGACACTGGCCTGGCCGCAGGTGCTCAGCACGGTGAGAGGTCTGTAACACTGATGTCCGACCTTTAATTCTGACTCCGTGCCCGCTCACGATTGTCCCTGGAACTTGGAATCCACATACTGCTTTTGGCACATCATTCATGTTCTGCAAATCTGGCTCCTGGCAACTCCCTGGGAAATGCAGATGTCTGTTTACAGCTGGCAAGTGTAATATTAATTTCACTCACACCAGCTCTAACTCTATGAAAGTGCCGAGCTTTTCATATGCCAAGACAACCCACGCACGCACGTGCACACATGAGTGTGTTTCTCCACTGTGTACATCACGTTCATGTGTCATAACAGAGAAAAACAAAAAGGCCACATTTCAGAGGAAGAAGACTCATGAAGCATGGCGGGAAGGGAACTCTGGAGCTGATATTTCTCATGCTTTAGATCGTGGAGCTAAAGAGTATTCCACTGGGCCCGGGTCTTTGATCCAGTCATTGCTGGCTCTCCTCATTCTCAGCAGGTCACTCCCTGCAGCACAGGTCAAGGGCACAACCCTGCAGGTTTCTGATGCCATTCTTCTACATCCCAGTCACTCTCGCTGGCTGAGTCCTTCTTGTCCCGGGAGATAAAGCAGAAGGATAGGGTCAGCTCTTTTCTGTGTTCTGGAAAGATCTGCTCTGAACATGGAGAGCTGAGGGCATTATCCTCCAAAGTTCCTGGAGAAGCAGCCTGTAACCAAGGAAGATGCGTGTTACTCTCCTCGCCTGTTTGCAGTGTTGTGTTAATCAAGAGCTTGGAAATTAAGTCAGTTTGCTCAAGTGCCCTCAGCTCAGAAGGCTTCCAGAAACAAATACCAGAGTTGTCAACACACCCGCCGTGTAATTGGCTTCTATCGGCTCTTTACTGGATAGTTTTCAAACAGATGAAACCAAAACCAGAGCAGAAAGGGGACAACAGCAGAAGTCATCCCACTCAGATGGACGGCTGTCTTCAAATCGAAGAGACAGAAATGTGTCTTTCTCTTTCTGTTGAGGACAGTCTCATTGATTCCTGACATGCGCTTTCTTGAAAGGCTGAGAGAAGCATGAAGATTGGCACCTTGGTCCTTCAAGTGAGAAAGATAAAACACGATGCTCATCAGCGTTTTGCCAAGGCCGGTCTGCTTCCCAAGAAGCTGTTTCTGGAAACACAGTCTCTTCTGGGAAGAGTGACTGACTGATCCTTCACTTGCCACTTCAGTCCATCTGTTACCAGCACCTACATGGGGTAGAGGGACAGGCACATTCCAGGCAGCCCGTGACACACTGCTTTTCTGTGTTGTCAGCCCGTGAGATCATTGGCTTTCACATGAGAAGCCGATGGTTAATTCTGAAGATGCCAATGTCTGCAGAAGGTAGAGGAGACATGAATCCAGCGGGACAGACACACTGTGACTAGAGGTGAATACAGAGATGGATCGATAGTGAGTAGTGGGGAACGAAGCAGAAAGATGTGCTGGATAATTACACTGAGAGATTGATGTATGAAGGAAGTAGATTGCCAGAGAGGAAAATGGGTGGGGAGATAATTGGATGGAGTGATCAATCAGATGGTTGAGTAGATGGGTAACGGTGTATTACTTTGATAGTGAGCTTGATAAAACCTAAATAATCAGCCACTTACGGATCACTTTTTAAGAACTGGATAGTATTTTTTTTTTTCAGAAATAAATACTCTCCTCAAGATTCTTCCCCCCCACCTTCAGTTACATGACTTCTCAACATTCAGATTTGGGTTGTATGCCTACCCCAAAATTTCAAATCCTTATAACTGGTAGAGAAAGCAAATAGGGCAGAATGGCTAGGAAGGATGGCAATGTTCATATATATATATATATATATATATATATATATATATATATGGAGAGAGAGAGAGAGAGAGAGAGGAAGAGAGAGAGAATTTCCCAGAAAGAAACGATGTGAACCCTCGTGTAGTTAGGTCATAAAAAGCATGGAGAGAGGGATCTGTACATTATAGTCAGGAAAATGGTCCACAGCTTCAAAGACACCAGCAATAGGACACTTGGATATAATTCTTGCTGTGCACTACATTATAAGTCAAGTTGTGTCTTCAGGGTGTTTATCACGAGGCACATTTTTTGCCCAAATGGAGCTTATGGTTTGGTGTGGGAGGGTGGTTGGTTGGTGGTGACGATGCCAGGGGGAGCAGAGGGAAGGGAAGGGAAGGTGGAGAATGGGTTCTGTTTTTGGACACACCACCTATGAGTGATTATCCTACGTGTGGTAGAACCCTGCCCACCCCTCCCCCAAACCCCACTCATTCAAACTAGAAAGAAAAATCAAATCAACAAAGAAAAAGAGTCCAAAAAAAAAAAAATATTGAGAAGAAGAACAGAAACAAAAAGAAGCTCAAACTGTTTGGCCCTCCGCAGTGCAGGTAAAGTCTGTGATATGGAGAAGCAGGCGTTGCTCAGAAGACCTATGGTTTCTTATCAAAACTTGATGAAGAAGTGGGCAAAGAGGGTCCCTGATAGCCAGAGGCAAGCGAGCGCTCTAGAGGCCGAGTTTACACCATCAATGACGGCTCCAGGCCCTGTGTAGGGGAAAGAGAGACAGGCTCGTTAGCGTTAGCACACACCCAGAGGGCAGCTTCCTCAGCCCCTCCAAGCACTGCGCAGACATGCTTCTCCATGAACAGCCTCCCCCCGGCCCCTGACCCTTCCATGTGCCCATAAATGGAGAGACTCAAAGGGGCTTTTCCCTGGGGTGCCTGGACCCTGCAGCCTGTTCTCAGGGACTGGGGTTAAAGCACCCACAAAGAGGTAGAGGGAAGGCAGGGTTAGACCTGCGGGCTGACAGGCCAGGGCAGGCCCTTGGAGGTGTGTGCAGGACAGACAGGGGTGGGAGGGGAAGCAGAGGAATGAGGAGAAGAGAGTCAGGATGGAGGGGAGAGGCGGGAGGAGGCAGAGGGAGGGAGGCTTTCGTGAGACCCAGGAGCCTAGGTGTTGCCATGGCCGACTCTTCTTCTGGCGTGACTGGGATGTTGTCGAAGCTGGGGAAGATGAATAACTACACTCTGTCATTTTAAAGACTAGGGTGGGGTTTAAGCCAGCAGTCAACTCCGCGTCCCCAGAGGGGACCAAGAGGACCCCGCCTTCTCAGACCTAGCAGCCACTGTCCTCTGCCTGGTGGGCTTTCCCTCAAGCATCCTTCTTTCCTCTTCCCTCTCTCTGGCCCTTTGACACAGTCCTCCTGAATCCCTCATATTCCACATGAGGCGAGAGCACGGAATCACAAACGCTGTTCCTTTCCCTTTATCTACATCTTCCTCCAGAAGACAGACTGAGGGCACTGGGGTTGTCCTCGCCCATCCTGAGGACCCAGGGCAGAAGGATAAATGCCTGACCCTGCCCCCATACCCGTCCATCACCTTTGCTGGGCAGCATAAGAATCTAGGGTCATAAGCAAGAGCAGTGGCTGGCGAACAGAGAGGATTCCCGGGTAAGCGAAGCTATGTCTTAGTCAAAGGATTGAAAGTCCTCAAGAGGCAACCCTGCAGGGCCAATGACAAAGGGCAGGAGCAGCGGGGAGACAGGCAGGGCATCACTGCCACCTTTAGCGGCAATGTGGCTCCTTGGAAATGAACTTTACTCCCGACGAAAGGGTTGATGGAGTCGGGTCTCCTCTGACAGCACCCAGGTCCCGCAGCTTCCTGGCCAGTATCATGCCTTGGATCTAGGCCTCGTTGGGCTGACAGGTGATGCTGACCTTTAGCCGGGGGACGCATGGGTCTCTCGCTTCAGCGACCAGCATCCACCTGTTCCCACCCCAGGGTTCTCAGAAGGATACCTTCTTTTTCTCCAGTGCATGACACAATTCTCTTATTTACTAAGAATTCATATTACTCGAGAGCCTGAGAGTCCTGCTCACAGTTTTCTGTACTTTGGTTATAGAGTATTCACAGAACAGGACAGAGTCCAGGCCTTAGCCCATTGCTGTGGCCCCCATAACGTCTTCATGAACATTTATAGAAAGTGGCCTGACTGCGGTCCCCATTAATTGAGGCATATATCCTAAGGAATTTTACTGGCCTAGAGAATGCACTGGGTTGGAAAAGGCCCAATTTGAAGCCCAGAGTAATTCTTTATATTGTCTTCTGCAAAAGATGAGCGATTGAGATTTTCAAATGAGTTTAAAAGGAAATGGATGATACAGAACCATATGATTCTTTGAAGAATATTTAAAATATAAAGTCTATATATGATGCGTATTAACAATTTATATATATATGTGTGTGTGTGTGTGCATATGTTTTGCCAATTTATTACACTGATGTCAACTTAAAAAACAGTTGAGTGGGCTCCATGCTAGACAGACAGGGGTCTTTACTATAGGAATCACTTTATTCCAAGTTCTACCAGTGGGCTTAGCATTTTGGGGGAATGTCATACTACCAACGTAAGGTTGGATATAGATAAAATAAACAGGAGAGGAGATGTATTAATGAAGCCAGGACATTAAAGTGTGGGAAAGAAGAAAGAGTCATCAGGGTAGCAGGTGGCAATGGCAGTAAGGTGTTCATGCTGATCAGGCAGGCAGGGATACAGCCACTATTCACGCCAGCCGAATTCTCCGAGGAGTAGAACCCCCGCAGGCATCGAGCCTGCTCAGCCCGCTTGGGGGAATGGCCATAAGGCATACTAATAATATATGGTGCTCGCTGTGTGCCAAGTTGTGACTCTAAATGCTGAACCTCCGTTGACCCATTTTATCTTCAGGAAGCCCTATGGCATGCCCACATTTTGGATGGGGAACCGATGAGCTGCGTAGTTAAGTGCCCTGCCTATGGCCACAAAAGATAGCACACCCAGAGCTGGATTGGAATGAGTCACTCTGTCTATAGCGCTGGTGCCCTTGATGACCACACTCCACCTATCCTCCATGGAAAATTGTCCTTTGCGCATGCTTTTCAGAGACTGTGGCATCACACCTTAATGGCCTCTAAATCAACTCAATTTTTCCAGAAACTGGGAGGTAATCATGCGTGCGTGTGTGCTAAGTCACTTCAGTCGTGTCCCACTCTTTGAAACTCTATGGGCTGAAGCCTGCCAAGCTCCGTCTGTCCATGGGATTCTCCAGGCAAGAATACTGGGGTGGGTTGCCATGCCTTCCTCCAGAAGTAATCGTGGGACCGCACCAATTCACTAAACAGCTGCAACCCACAACTTCTTCTATCTTAAAGCATAGAAAAGTATTTGCATAACCAGGTGAGTGGTTTTAGCATACAGAAAACCTATATGAGAGATTCCTTGCTGAGGGACAGCCCCTCTGTGGCCACGGTCCTTCCACCAGCAGAGTGAGAAAAGACTGGGAAGGGGGACCTCTGAGCTCTTCTCCCTTAGTGTCTGGAGTTACAGAATGGCTGGACACTCTGTATCTGGTCCCAGAAGGGACGGCTGGGTGAGGGGGGAGCCAGAAGGCCTTCTACAGTAAGTACAAGACCATCACCATGCAGCTTTCTGCATGCCAGCATGCCATCTCCAGACAGAGTAAAAGAGCACCAAATCTTCCTAGACTCTGATGTTTCCCTATTTTGGCCTCATTCTCTATGCTGCTGCAGGAAGTCTCATTCTTTAGTGGGTGTGATAGGCCCTGCACTAAACATCAGACAACGTGGCAATTTAGAAGTGTCTGTGGCCCATCCGTGTATGAGACAGGGCCAAGCTGCTCTGGTCAAGGAGTTCACCAAACCTACTAGGACAGAGATTAAACTAGCCTTGCCTTCTTCCTGCGGATCCTGGACACATTTGAGATTTGGCAGTTGGGACAAATGTCAGTGCAGTGAGGGGCCACAGGAAGCCTCCTGGGCTTTGTTCAAGGCGGAGAGAGAGGAGGTCTTGTGCACGTACCACACTGCAGGCTGGCGGAATGCAAGACAGAGACCTTTGCAGTGAATGGACTCATTAGTGCAGCTTCAAAGTCACCCTGATTCTATTGGCAATGAGGGAGTGGGGAGAATCTGGGTTGGGTATCTCCCATAGGTTTTTTTGTTTTGTTTTGTTTTGATATTCACATCTAAAAAGTCAGCTTCCTGAAAGACTTTTTAAATTACTATTACTATTATTATTTACTTTACAGTATCATATTGGTTTTGCCATACATCAACATTGGAGGATAATTACTTTATAATACTGTGCTGGTTTCTGCTTTTGTACAAAAACATGAATCAGCCATAAGTAAACATATATCCCCTACCTCTTGAGCCTCCCTTTACCCACCATCCCACCCCTCTAGGTCATCACAGAGCACTGGGCTGGGCTCCCTCTGCTTTACAGCAACTTCCCATTAGATATCTATTTTACATAAGATACTGTATATATTTCAATGCTAGCCTCAATTTGTCCCACCCTCTCTCCTGCAGGTTCTCTGTATCTGAAGGTCACTGACCTGACTATGTAAATGCTTCTTTGTGCTTTAATACAGAAGCACAGTGGTGAGTGGGTGCTGTTCAGCACATTGGCATGCCCTCCTTGATTACTTCTATGCCTCTGCCGAACCTTGGCCTCACTGCTTTGTCCCTGCAGCCCTAAACCTTTTGGGGTCAAAGTCACTGGTCCCTAGAAAAGTGCAACTAATGGTTGGGACTTGGCTTCAGACCAACTTGGGTTTAAATCCTGACTCTGTGGCTTGCCAGCTCTGTGATCTCAAAGTGCTTTCAATTTCTCCTTGAAAACAGGGCATAATGCAGTTTACAGATAGAGACATGGAGGGGTCAGGATGGCATCTGGTAGAAAGTAGACGGATGACCATGGGAAGGACTGCTCTCGTGCGTCCACACCCCCTACATTCCACTGCCTAGTTGTGGCCGTGCATGCTGTTGTTTTAATCGTGTCTGAGTCTGTGACCCCATGAACTGTAGCCCGCCAGAGTCCTCTGTCCTTGGGATTCTCCAGGCAAGAATCCTGGAATGGTTGCCATTTCCTCCTCCAGGGGATCTTCCCAATCCAAGCATCTCCTGAAGCTCCTGCCCTGCAAGCAGGTTCTTTATCACTTAGCCACTGGGGAAGCCCCTAGTTGAGGCTAAGGTTAACTTATTTAGTAGATCTTTTCCAAATACATTGATGCTGAGCTGGGTTTTGGGAGGTGAGAGTGAAGAGGCGAGATGGGTGACAGAGGTCCCTGGCTAGGAGGACCTGGGAGGTGTGGGGCTCTGAGCAGGGCGATGAGAAAGGGCCAAAGCCAAGTTCTGTGGCAAGTCTGAGGAGAAACAGACCCCATGCTGGCCTCAGAAGCCACGCCATCCACCCAAGAACTGTGTGCTATTGCTGTCAAGCGCCAGCCTCCAAAGAGAAGGAGAGGCACAGCCTCTGCCTGCACACAGCCTGCTGCTGCTGCTGCTAAGTCGCTTCAGTCGTGTCCGACTCTGTGCGACCCCATAGACGGAAGCCCACGAGGTTCTCCTGTCCCTGGGATTCTCTAGGCAAGAACACTAGAGTGGGTTGCCATTTCCTTCTCCACACAGCCTAGCCCCCTCTAGTTTTTGGCTATTGTTAACGTGTGCTGTGTGTGTGTGTGTGTGTGTGTGTGTGTGTGTGTGGAGAGATGTGGGATCTTAGTTCCCTGACCAGGGATTGAACTCATGCCCCCTGCAGTGGATCTGACAGGGAAGACTCTCTACTCTCCATTCGGATCTTGAACTCCTCTGCCTTCACCTAAATCAATAAACAAACATGTTTTAATCCTTCACAGATTCTGAGACGAACGCCCTTTGAAACAAAACAGCCCAACCTCCCTTTCATCTCAGGAACGCCTTGCCTTTTGGATAGTCTAAGACGACTAAATTTAGGAGTCAGGGAGAACTGAAATTGAATTCTTGCTCTGCTATTTACTAGCAGGATAACTTTTGTTTTTAAATTAAAAAAAATTGGAATATAATTGCTCTGCAATGTTGTGTTAATTTCTGCTGTACAATGAAATAAATCAGCTATAAGAAACATATATCCCCTCCCTCCTGGACCTTCCACCCACACACCGTTCCACCCCTTTAGATCACCACAGAGCACCAAACTGAGCTCTCATGTGCAAGCTCGCTAGCAGGAAGTCCACAATGACTTGGACAAGATGGTTAACATCTCTGAAGCAGTGATTTTCACGTATAAACTCTGTGGGGACATGCTTTTCTCATGTGTGCAAGGAAGCTCTGAGGATGAGTTCAGATGACATGTAAAATCGCTGAGACTAAGTAAAGGATGAATAACTACTGGGTTAATCAGAACTAGGACCATAACAGCTAGTTTCTAAAGTAGCATCTTCGGTGGGGCTCATGCTTTAAATAAGGACACCCTGTGTTCCCTGGGTTCTCAAAGATAATTGCCAAGCAAATGTGACTCTGGCTTAGCAAGCAAGCAACTGGTCTCTCCTGACAAGCCCAGAGGTGGCTCCAGGTTAAGGCTTCTCAGGGAAGGCCAGTTACTCTGAGGAGGCATAATTAGAAGCCCAGCTCTTTATCTGGGAAATCCCCACAGTCAAGAAATCTTTATTTACTCTTAACAATGACTCAGTCCAACAGAATGACTCTTATAAACATTAGACTTAATTACGTATTTTTTCAGGGATAAACTAAAAGTGAGAACATGTTACTTTGCCCTTTCTCCTCATTTCACCCTCCTCATAACTAAAATTGTATTCCTTCCTTCATACCTGCCTGCTGTTGAGGACCTTTGAAAATAAATGCTCACTGCTGCTGCTAAGTCGCTTCAGTCGTGTCCAACTCTGTGTGACCCCATAGATGGCAGCCCACCAGGCTCCCTCGTCCCTGGGATTCTCCAGGCAAGAACACTGGAGTGGGTTGCCGTTTCCTTCTCCAATGCATGAAAGTGAGAAGTGAAAGTGAAGTTGCTCAGTCATGTCCGACTCTTCGCGACCCCATGACTGCAGCCTAGCTGGCTCCTCCATCCATGGGATTTTTCAGGCAAGAGTACTGGAGTGGGTTGCCATTGCCTTCTCTGTAAACCTCATACAAAGACACAAAATCAACCATGAATGACATAACAATGACAACTAAATACCTTGGGGACATATGCAGACAAAAATGAGCTAATCCTCGGCATACAGAAGAGAGAAAGAGACAGAAATGATCAAGAGATAAATTCCAGAAATGATAAACATTAGAAAGGTCAATCATTCTGTCCCTGTTGTCTGCATTGGAGGTAAGGTTTTTATGGCCATGTGCGAGGCCCAGCAGTGGTGAGACAAGTAAATAAAGAAAGAGGCAAACAAACAAATGAATAAAATAAAGTTCACGTGGAGTGGCTACTTACTTTGTTGAATTAAATATACTATACCTTATAGATTTTTAAAAAGCAAATTTGGTTGAAGACTTAGCATACACTTAACCTGCAAACCCAGTTCTCTGGAAAACAAGAGTGGCTGACCTCAAGGGCAAGCTGATCACACTCTGGAGGGACAGGGGTTGAAAATCAAAGTAACCAAACTCAGCACAAAGCTCCCAGCAAACTTCATAAGCTTATGGATGAGATCCTGCTGTGCTCAAAGATTTTGAAGCTTAAAGATTGAAGGGCCCAGATACATTTTTTAAAAGTATCTTTGATATTAATTTCTTATTTTGATATTAATTTTTCATTTAAATGCTTTCTTCTCTGCAATCATCCTCTTTGTTTTTTCAGTCTTCTAACTTTATTGAGGCTTTCAATGGCTAAGTCAAAGATCTGTCTTGGTAAATGCCACATTTCTCTTGAAAATACGTGGGTTATTTTCAAATGTCTTTTGATATTGATTTCTAGCATAATTCCACAGCGATAAGAGAACTGACTCTGTATGATTTCAATACCTTTAGACCACAAAAATTTTGCACCTTCTTTGATGTCCCTGGATATGTTCCAGTGTCTCCTAGTTTATGGGAACTTGAATAGAATTTGTATTCTACTGTTATGTGAAAATTATATAAATCTTAATTATGATGAATTGTTTCACATGCTCTTCAGGTCTACTACATCCTTCTACTTCTCTGTATATCATTAATGAATTTTCAAGAGTTTGATATTGAAACTCCAACTAAAAGCCTTATTTACTTAAAAAACTATAATATATAGTGGGACTTTTTTCTGTATTCTCCAGGTCTCCTGTAAATGCGTTATCATACTTTCATAATTTAGAAATAAAGAGAAAAACTGGAGGGTCCATTACAAGTGGGAAAGGTATTGAAACGGCCCCCTTTTACTTCCTGTGAGTGCTGTGAAAACTGGGCACAGTTCTTCAGCAAGAAATTCGATAGCAAAGTGTAGCTGTAATCCTACTAAACTAGCAGGAGGTAGTATGGTCATCACATTAAGAGGAAAAAAAGAAAAAACACACAAAAAACATGGGCGAGTTGAACATGGAAATAGCACAGTGAGATCAAGGAAGCATCTGAAATCTAAGAAGATACACTTTTGTTCTGAAATTTAGATGAGTTTTATAAGTATGAGTGTGAACTATGTGACCTTCCTAATGAGGAACCAAAAGGATAATGATGTTCTTGGTGATTAAAAGAGGAGCGAGGAAATCTAATTAGACCATGCATGTGTTACTCTTGTTGGGGAAACGTAAACCTCTTTTCAGCAGGGCTGGCTGATGAAGGCACATCGCTTGCTATCAAAGGGAGCTGTTCCTCCATTGTCTTTAATTACAGTAGAAACAGGGCCTGGTGTTGTTCTGCAAGGAAGATGAACCAGGCTTCACGCTCTGGGAAGGCGTGGGCATAAAGAGGCAAAAAATGGCAGCCGTTCTCACAAAGCCCAAGGCCTAGGAAGTTCATAGCAGAAGTTAATTCAGACCCATCAGCTCATCACAGTCCTGAAAGAGGCAAGGCTCTGGTCCGTGCTGAACCAGAAGCTCCAGCGTGTGCTGACATCAGCATAGCTAGGCACTCTGTGTTAAAGCCTAGATGCTCTGGCTGACGGCCAGACGTCAGTGATTCAGACAGAGGGGAGCAGGGTGCGAGGGAGTGACAAGGAGCCTCATCAGAAATGAAATGTGAAATGTCTGCATATTTTTCCTAATCTGTTGACATTTTGCAGGTTGGGGAAAATACAAATGCTGCTGCTGCTGCCACCAGCCAGAAGCATCGGCGTCTCTCTCTGACTCATTCCCTCCCACCTGGATTTAAATAGTGGATTTGGAAAATAAAAAGCATACGAGCTATCAGCACGAAATGGACAAGCATGGATGTCTCTGCAAGAAGAAACCACTTTATGAGCACCTTCTTCAACAGTCTGTTAGGATGTCTCCCTTACACTGCCTTACATTCCCTCCTTTACAAGGAAGGCCCGGTTGGAGGGGACCCTAAATTTCAAATTAGAACTGGGACTTATGGGGGGGGGGCTGGAATGCAAGAGATAGTGTGAGAGCAATGTGTTGATTTGTCTTCCTCATTGGGTGGTGAGGGGAAACTATGAGACCGTTAGAGTATTTGTGCCCCCTTTGGTTAGTGAACACTTTCACCCTTTATGGAGGCTGTTATGGACTCCCTGTTGACTGGAAGATATATATGTTAATCCACTCAGGATTAATAAATTACTGGACAATAACTATTACAAGGTTCAGGGCTATATGCTTCAGTGTAGCAACAAATACAAGCCGAAAGGTAAACTATCAAGAAAATCTAAACAATGGGTGGGACTTCAGTGGGACTCAGAAATGCTTGGTAGATGGGGTACCATTAAGGAGAAGCTTAAGTATAACTTAGGCAGAGAAGAGACAAATGCTTCCCTTTGTGACCCTATAACACACTGGAAGAGCCTGGGGACTACGAGTTAGAAAGAAGCATGGGATTAAGGCCAGACACACTTGGGTGCAGAACCTGATGCTAAGGCGTCCTTCCATGGTGGACTTTCTATTTGAGGCGGGAAGGAATTCAGTCACATGGCTCAGATCCTCTGAGCTCCAGGTACCTCCGCCAGGTACCCTCCTCAGAGGGTTCTGGGCTGTCTAAAGCCACGTCTGGTCAACACCGACTAGCCAGCAGCTTCTTCACTCTTCTGATGTAGCACTTATGTTCTATATTCTATTGTAATTGCCTTTTACTTGCTTGTAAAAGGTTGGGAAGTGTGTTCCTCTCCACACCTCAATCTGAATCTAATTCCTGGTGCGTACTAGGCTCTAAGCAAGCATTTGCTGATGGACAGAAGCTGGAATGTGCTGGGATCCCGGGTCCCAGGCAACAGAGGGGGGTGTCTAGAGTGGTGGGTGCAGAGAAGGCTGCAGGGAATGTGGGGACACGATGGAGGTTGATCTCAGAGCAAGGGTGATCTCAGGCTTTTCTGGGAGGCAGGTTTCAGCAGGGGGTGAACAGGTTGACTCTGAGTTTGGGAAGGGTCACTGGGCACCGAAGTGGCAGATTGCAGAGATTACCAAGGACAAGGGACCCACACACGATAAGAGAAGCTCACGACTAGACACGGCGCCTGCTCCAGGGTGAGTGAGGCGGGTAGGCAGAGGCAGTGGGAGGGGTGGTGCTGGGGCCTGCTTTCTTGGATCTGTGGGCTGACAG